>BGPT01002067.1:55556-72474 GCA_003297045.1 Symbiodinium sp. clade C Y103 | reverse complement strand
TCTATCTGGCATATCTTCTGCCATTCTTTCTGGCATTCTGCTGGCATATCTTCTGACATTCTATCTGGCATATCTTCTGACATTCTTTCTGGCATATCTTCTGGCATTCTATCTGGCATATCTTCTGACATTCTATCTGACATTCTTTCTGGCATTCTATCTGGCATATCTTCTGCCATTCTTTCTGGCATTCTTTCTGGCATTCTATCTGACATTCTTTCTGGCATTCTTTCTGGCATTCTATCTGACATTCTATCTGACATTCTTTCTGGCATTCTTTCTGGCATTCTATCTGACATTCTTTCTGGCATTCTATCTGGCATTCTATCTGGCATTCCATGTGGCATTCTATCTGACATTCCTTCTGGCAATCTATCTGGCATTCTTTCTGGCATTCTAGCTGGCATTCTATCTGGCATTGTATCTGGCATTCTATCTGGNGACATTCTATCTGGCATATCTTTCTGACATTCTATCTGACATTCTTTCTGGCATTCTATCTGGCATATCTTTCTGACATTCTTTCTGACTTTCTTTCTGGCATTCTATCTGACATTCTATCTGGCATTCTATCTGGCATTCCATCTGACATGCTATCTGGCATTCTATCTGACATTCTTTCTGACATTCTATCTGGCATTCTATCTGGCATTCTATCTGGCATTCTATCTGGCGGTTGAGGTCCGGCAGTGCCCACTGGGATCTGGAGCTCGCGGTTGAGGTCCGGCGNTATCTGGCATTCTATCTGGCATTCTATCTGGCGGTTGAGGTCCGGCAGTGCCCACTGGGATCTGGAGCTCGCGGTTGAGGTCCGGCGTTGCCCACTGGGCTCTGGAGCTCGCGGTTGAGGTCCGGCGCTGCCCACTGGGCTCTGGACCTCGCGGTTGAGGTCCGGCGCTGCCCACTGGGCTCTGGCGCTCGCAGTTGAGGTCCGGCGCTGCCCACTGGGATCTGGAGCTCGCGGTTGAGGTCCGGCGTTGCCCACTGCAATCGGCCGCTTGCAGTTGAGGTCCGGCAGTGCCCACTGCGATCTGGAGCTGGCAGATGCAGTCCGGCAGTTCCCACTGCGATCTGCAGCTGGCGACAATGAAGCACGAGGAGTACGAGGAGGAGGAGGCGGGAGGAGGAGGAGGACCACCCCCGCCCCGCGTCGCTCTGATAAAATCTAGTAACCCTCACCTGGCAGGTGGGGAAAAAACTGAAGTTTGAGCCCAAGCCTAGGGGAAAGTTATAGATATATTGAAGATAGAAGCTGAGGCAAATGGAAATTCGCTAGCGAATGTTTACGCTAGCATTGCGAACCAAAATCCCAGCCAGAAAACGGGATACATACAACGTATACGAGTATATATAGTTATGAACTCATGCACATAAAGCTGACATTTATCATGCAATATATATTTATATAGCTATGATATGTGTATATAGTATATTCAGGTTGTATCATTCCCCTGGCAGATTTCAAGGAGGTCACCGACTGGCGTACCGCCTACACCGGGGTGGACGCGGAGATTTTTCGAGAGATTCAACAGGGATCTACCCGGCCACATGGCGGCGGAGGGTGCCGTCAAAATCAATGGTTTATTATCATTTTCCAGTCCAGTTTTTTAAAAAACCAATTTACACGCAGGCCATAAATTTAAAAGTGTAGACCCTATTTCTGGGCAAAGCTATACAGTACTGTATATATATATATATATATATTTTTTTTTTAATATATATATATATATATATATACATAGAACGTGACTCATTTTTGGTGTGATTGGAGCCCGCAACAGGCCATCCATCCCGCTGTCAAAGATCTAGTCTTGATGCCCTCTCCCATGTGCAGTACGATGATCCCCAAAACTATTTTTCCACCTACTTTCCAGTAAAACCCATGGTTTCCCCGCTTGGAAAATGATCTACACATGTTGGGCCCAGGTACGTGCCACAGCTTCCCACGCTGGTGCTTCCTACACCGCTGGCTAGGGCCAAAGTCAACGCCCTGCTGGATCAGGTAGTGGTGGTGGGCCATGTGCCGCAGCATGCAATGGGAGTTTGGGGGGAATGGTCTGAGGGAGGCGGGCGAAATCTGGGAGTTTCGACTGAGTTAATCCATGCGCCATTTTTTTGGGGGCTCTAGAGATGGAGGAATTTATTGACCAGGAGTAAGCACCTTGGCCTGTTCTACTGAAAGGGACATTGTGAAGCAGTTGACCTTTCGATGCTCTCATGAAGCCGCAGTAGTTCTCCACCTATCTTGGCCGTTCCATGTCATCCCAAGCTTGCTTTAAAGGAAAACTATGAGGAGACCCCGGCATTTGGATGGAGAGAACCACTCTGCCACGTACTGCTCCCTTAAATGATTGGTTCCTTTCAGACTCCCACTTGGGATTGTCAAGCTCAAGATCTTCAGGAACCAGTGCGTGGAGATTAGCAAAAAAATCAGGCTATACGTTCTTTTGGTAAAATCACCATGTATTGCTTCTAGTGGCCTTGGTTTTTCCATGGTTCCCATTCATTCCACGGTCCCCCCATCTTTGCAGCCCAAATCTCCCCGAGGACTTGCGGCACGACTTCCATCTGCTGCAGCGCGGGAAGGGCAGCGTTTTCCCGCAGCCGCGGCACATGACGCGCGACACGGCCTTCTCACCACTATTGAAAGCGGGCCTGGAGCGGCCACCGCTAGGTGGCCTACCATTCAACACATGCTTTTTTCTTGTACTATTTGTACGAAATCATGGACTTTGCCATTTTACCATGGCACCTGATTCTTCTGTGTGGTGTTTTTTGCTTCTTTTCGTTTTCTTCCTCTTCGTCTTTTTCTTCCTCCTCCTGGTTTTCAGGTTTTATGAGGCCTTGCCAGGGTTGGTACTACACTTTCAGGCCTCGTTCGGCCTTGCTTGTTCTTGCTGTTTGATGGTGACTTTGCTCCTGCTCGCACGTTCCTTGAGAGCAAACAGTGCATCATGATGGCGCGCGCAAAGTGCTTTGCCCATTTTCGCGGAGAGTTTCAAGGAAGGATTCAAAAAACAATGCCCTGTGATGTGACTTCAGCGGAGTAACGTGCTCTGCCTTTTTTTTCCCACAGCATTTGCCAGACAAGATGTGCCTTTGGCGGCGTGATGTGAGTTTAGTTGACGGCCCTGTAGGGAAGCTGTGCTGTAGGTCTGGTGATCTTTGTTTAGAGTCAATGCCATCAATGACTTGACATAAATGGGTGGGTTACTACACCATCCCCAAGTTTGGTAGGTTATAAGTTATAAATAAATAAATGAATAAATAAATGAATAAATACATGAATCAATAGATAAATAAATAAATAAATAAATAAATAGATAAATAAATAAATAAATAAATAAATAACTAATTATATATATATATATATCATTGATCATCCATTTCAGCGTTCAGTGGATTGTATCCCCTTAAATCCCATTCGATCTATCATGATTTATCTTAGATTTATCATGATTGAACTTAAAGATAAGAGAGTTATGACTTTATGATCCATCAACTCCATCAACCCATGAGGACCTTCGCTTCCGCCGTCCCTTGCCGTCCCTTCCCAGGGCTCCCGGGGCTGAAAGCCTTGGCAGCGAGTTGGCTCGGCGACGCTTCGCTGCATCGCGGGGCGCATTCCTCGGTCGAGGATGCCAGGCGGGCCCCCGCAGCCATTGATGGAAAGCCATTGGGGATGGATGGGATGGATGAAAATTATGGCGGTTTGGCACTTTTTTTTTGGGACGATTTTCGAAAATCTTTGGGGGATGTGAGGTGATGTATTGGATCAAACTGAGGATTGGAGGCCGATTTTTGGACCGAATTTTGAGGTTAGAATGAAGGAGAAAGATGTGTGGCGTCACCAACATGTCATTTATTGATGGTGATGTCAAAGGTTTTATGCAAGCTTCGGAATTCTGTGGGCACCTCATTCTTGCTGACGGGTACTTGGCTGACGTGAAGACCTCACCTGATGGTCTTAGGATGAGGAATCATGCTAAAACTATGTGCTTTCAGTATATATATATATACCCCAGGCCGGGTGTGCCGCCCGAAGGTTTATCATGTGACCAACTCTTTAGGGTTTATTTAGGGTTTGTTTAGGGTTTGTTTGGGGTTTGTTTAGGGTTNAAGGTTTATCATGTGACCAACTCTTTAGGGTTTATTTAGGGTTTGTTTAGGGTTTGTTTGGGGTTTGTTTAGGGTTTGTTTAGGGTTTAGTTAAGGTTTGATTATGTTTTTTTTTTTTTTTTTTAAATGGTTTTTACATCGGGTTTATTTAGGTTTGTTTAGGGTTTGTTTGGGGTATGATTGTTGATGATGATGATGCTGATGCTGATGATGATGATGATGATGATGATGATGATGTTGATGAAATGAGTAGAAATGAGGGAGTAAATTTTCGTCATCCATTTGCCCAAATGGACGACACGGANATGATGATGTTGATGAAATGAGTAGAAATGAGGGAGTAAATTTTCGTCATCCATTTGCCCAAATGGACGACACGGAGAATCTCACAAAACATTGGCCCTTTCCCGGGCAGCACACCCGTCCTGGCCGCATATATATATATATATACATATATATATATATACACACAGGGTGAATCATGATATTTCAGCCAGATCTGTTTGAGAGCCCCATTTTTGTGGGTAAATCGCTGAATCTTCCCATGTGTAATGATTTCAATCGTACCAAATGGATCAAAATGGTACACATCCCATATGTATCCGTATGTTGGTTGGTGAATTCATTGAATCCTCTGATTTCTACCGTCAAATTCAATTCTTGAAGGTGCTGTATCATGAATTATTTCAAACCACATGTTTTGTTTATTGGTGTATTGTGTTTGTTTTGGAGACAGCGGTTCATTCTCCATGTTTGACCCAGGTCAACCTCCCATCCTCGCCAGGGTCGCCATGCTCCTCTACCGCCTGCTGGCCCCCCAGTGGGAGATCTACGACCTGCGCCGCCACGGAAGTCCGGACTGGACGGCCTTCGGTCGGGCGAAGCTCAAGGTGCGTGGCAAAGGCGGCATGGCGAACGATGTGAGGATGTCATTCGGGTGCCCCCGGTGCCCCCATGGATTTATAATGATTTATATCTTTTCTGTGATTTATACATTGTGCATCATTGTGCCATATGTTACATGTTCTTTTTTTTGGGGGGGCAACCCATCAAAGATATATTTAAGTGGCCAAGTGGCATTTTTTAAAATAGTATCTTGTTTGTTCTTTCCTCTCCCCCCATGAGACAAAGCCAGAATATGGGGCGTATTGATGGGGAATGGGGGCGGGTCAAGCCACCTATGACCTATGAATATGGGACCATCTGAACATGGGAGTTGCCAGATTTTTCAGGCGCAAACGCATTGGGATTTTGGCAGTAGTAAATATGTATCCATGACTTGAAATAAATGGGTCAGGCCGCCTATGGGACCATCGATTGAGGGGGGGTGAATATCCAGGTGGATCCTCCATTTTTGGGACCCCAGTACCTCGAGTTTCTGGCCCAAGGCCGTCGTTCGAGCAAAAGGACTTGGGTTTTGCTGGGCCAAGGGGGGGGCACTCTCCGGGAAGGAAAGGCTGACTCGGAAGACCATCATTTGTGTGGCAAGGATGTTGAGAAAATGGCAGATGGTTCATTGCATTTGCAACGATCCTTTTCATGGCTGATGTCTTTCCGTCACCTGCTCAGAAGATGTTTGTAGTGCAGGAGATTCTGCAGAGCTTTGGTTCAGAAGAAAAAAGGAGCCTCTGCGGTAAGATCTTTGCCATGTGTTTTTTTTTCCAGGTTCTAAATTCAGCCAACCGGTCCTGTTTCTATATCTCCCTCATAGGGGGATACTGCAGCTGTCAGATCATCAATGGAGGTGAACTAGACTCTAGATATATACATATATACATCTCTCTCTCTCTCTCTCTCTCTCTCCCTCTCTCTCTCTATGTACATGCCTGCAACATCCTGCAATAAATGAAAGTGTGTGGTGTTGTCACCCCTTTTTCGGCCGCTGATGCTCCCTAATCGAGGTTTGCTTTTCTGGGGATTCTGGTATTGGCAAGCCGCAGGTTTGAAATCCAAACAGATTCGATATGCAAAGATAGAGGAATACGGCTGGATGAACTTGCACATCAGCTCACCCCTGTTGATCTTGCCAAAGAATCTACCGCTTGGCCTCTCCGGTTCTATAGGTCTGGCACCTTTCATTTGTGAGAAGCTTAGGACCCTCCTGAATTCTCGAGACTCCCTGGATTTGTGCTGCCAGGTGGCACGGTGGTGTCCGCTGCTTTGAAGTGGTGGATGGGCAGGGGGTCCCAGATCGCCGTGCTTGTCATCCTTGGTGTAAGTTGGAGGCCATTCAATCATGAAGCCCCACAAGCATCGCTCACACTTTCCGGATGTTTCCTGATCACTTTGGAGCTGAGGCCCCCAGTGGGTTTGGCAGCAGGTGAGGGCCGCTGCTTGGGATATGTTTACGCCTGGGGGCTCGGGAACAACTTTGGACCGGGCAGGAAGGAAGGCTTTTTGGCGCAAAGCTCAGGTAGTCATTGGATGACAGGCCAGTTCTTTTTTTTTCATTTCTGACCTGCCTGGTAATCATCAAATCTTTATTTTTGATGAGAAACAGCTGCGAAGGGGTACTAAGCTGGGGATTTTCGGTTGCCGGGTTAGATTTCTACCCACATGTCCTGCCGCTGAGTACAAGTCGCATCGCCAGAAGGTCGAACTCTACATGTCCTGGAAAGGGCTCGGGGGCTCAGCCTGTACATCCGTGGCTTCGCGATCGCATGGCTGACCTAGGACGTATCAACACCGTGATGTGAGGGGCATCCCGCAGTCAACAAAGACGGCCATGGAAATCCCTCACTTGTCCATTTTGAAATTCCTATTCCAACTGGTCATTTCCCACATTGCAGTTTAAATTACTGGGGGGTCATCGTGGCCGAGCAAGTTGAGATTTGGGCCCGGTATCACCTGATCTGGAAACGCAACGCTAAACCTTGTGGATCCTTTGAATCCTTTGGATATGCTCTTTGCATGTCCATTCAATTTCCAACGCCATGTCCAGGATTCATTTCCTTAAGGCTTCATACTTACCATGGTGTATCATTTCGGGAACCCCTCCGCTGCCACTTGGCCAAAAGGACGCGTCCCTTAGCTCCGGGTGCTTTGCTATTGGCGCCTGGGCATGTCCATTTAGGCCAGGCGTCTCACGGAGTCTTGGCAAAGCCATGTCACAAACATCGAAAAATCCTGGGGATTTCAGATGATTTCAGATGATTTCACCAGCAAAGCTGGGGATATATATTGAAACAATATGGGACTTCACTATACTTCACTGATTTCATGAAAGTTGGGGACATACACAACTGATTGATATATTACAACTGAAAGTGATAGGGATCCCTGGTTAGGAATCAATTTTGCAAAAATGCCGTGATGCCAGGATTGAACCTCCAAGCTCCGTCCATGGGAGCCACCAAGTTGCTTGGCTGAAACATGCTTTTTCGGGGAACATGGGGAACCCATCCCAGGAATCATGGGGCTTTAAGCAGCAACAGTGGATCAGAACTGGAGATGTCTATATAGTGATATATACTTGAAAAATAATCGACACCCCAGTGTTCACAGGGTAATGAACCCTTTTTTCCACCCCGATTGCCCTGAACATGAAGCTTCAACTGCTTCTGGAACGTCTCGCGGAAACCACAGAAGAATCACCGAGAGCAGCTGGTGCTCCGTGGAAATGCGGGAAAGTTTGGATCGTTTTTGCTGCTCTTTATGTTCTCTTCTCTAAATCATGGCGTCTCAGAATTGTGAGTTGTTGCCCCAAGTTAAGCCTGCACCGGTGCCGCAGATGTTTTCTCAGGACTTGGGATGAACACCATTCAGCAGAATGAAATAGAATGAAGGGATTATGATATAAGAGTATTTGCGTACCGGCACGTTTGGATCATCGGATTATCCAATATATTGAAAGGCCTGCCCTTTCTGTTCTCTTTTTTTGGGTACGCGTATTTCAAATCATGGGTTGATGTGTGTCCCACCCAGTTTTACCTCCACTCTTTGTTTGTAACATGTCCGTATTGGATTTGGTGATGGGGCAAGTCATCAGGTACCCAAGAATGGGATGATTTGCTTCAGACCGATGTTTGGCGAGTTGCAACCCATTCTTCCATATGACCATCCTGATTTTGGTTGGTCGCACCATCATTTTCGTGTATCATTTGGGCCTTGCAACAACCAACCAGAACCATTCAGAATCGGTTTTTGGTGATGGATCATGTGTGAGCCTTTCCAATCTGCTCAGGCTGCTTACCCCAGAGGATGCTGTGATGATGGCTTCTCGATGTGATTTTTTATGGGTGCTCTCATGGGGGATACTGTATGATTTGACCAAGGACATTTGATATATCTATATTATATTCATATACTGGTTGATCTAGAATTTATAATTTTGATAGATTTTGGACAAACCGGAAGGCCAAAAATATAAGCCCTCCCCCAAATTGCAGGTGTTTGACCAGCGGGTTGCTAGTTAGTTAGTCCAACCACTGGATATTCATGGCATTATTCACCTTTCTTGTTGGGGGTCACCGCTTAGGCACCGACAGGAGACCAACTTTTTGGTTTCATGACGACAGTTCACAGTGACACATTGGTGCTGGTGGATTGCTTTTTTTTGGAAGTGAAGCTGACATCAGAATTTCCAGCACTTTCCGATCGTTGAAAAATCGTCATCTTTTTCTTGGGTGAACCGTGGCAATCCCATGAAATCCCTACGTTTGTCCATCACTTTTTCCCATCTCATGAGGCCCACGAGCTGGGTCACGCTGCGCCTCGTCCGGTGTGAAGAATTCATTGGGTTTATTTGGATGCTCCCAATTAGAAGGAAGTTTACATATGTGTGTATACATACATATATACATACATATGCATATCACTGATATATCAGGTGTATAGTTATATCCATACCATACCTACTAAGTGTTTACCCTATTACACATATCAAAACAAGTGGTTCAATAGCTCTATGGTTCTTAACCAGTTTCCAAGTGGGCTCGCCTGAACATGTTGGAACAAATTTAACCAAAGAAAGCCATTATTTTAGGCATACTCCACTGGACAAGCTGGGGCTGTCTCAAAGGTACATGTCCCATTGCATTTGGAGAGCATTGCGACAAAAATGGTTGCTTTGCCACTTGGGTGTCTACCCTCTGGTAGACTAACATAGCTATTGAAAATCACCATTTTTTATGGGAAAATCCACTATAAATGGCCATTTTCAATAGCTATATTAGTTTACTGGAGGGTATACCATGGTGACTGCATTTCCTACATACCATTGGCCGTTGCCGGCGCCTTTTTACTGCGCCGCTTCAAGGTGCACATGCTGTGCTACAAGGGCTCCTCGCAGCAATTTCAAGACTTGCCGTTGGGTCCCAGGGACGAAAATGTCTGGGGAAATCCTCGGTGAAGTGGTAAAAAATGTAAAGATAGATGAGTTCGAAAATTCATGGTGACTCTCTCTTGACTCTCTCTCTCTCTCTCTCGCTCTAAATATATGTTTTTGTCCCTCGAAACGGAAGTGACCTTTTTGGCTGCGGCAGAATGTTAGCCATGATTCAACAGGAAGAAAGGAGAACAGCTATGGTGGCCCTCCACTAGTCAAAAACATATATATATATATATTTATATGCACACACACATGTGTATATATATATATATATAAATATGTATAAACATGTAAATAAATATGCACATGGGGAGTTATTTCGTTCCAATCAACGTCCCAGGCAAACCTGCATGGATCTCCAGCCATGGCCATGGAAAATCTGTTGGAGTACCAGCCGAGTGAAACTAGCAGGAATCTTGAAGGATGGGTGTTTCAACCAGCCAGATTTCGCCGACATCCCGAGGTTAGATGTGCTGGAGTTACCTTCAACCTTTGCGGAAGCAGCAGAGCTCAGCCAACTTTTTAAAAAGTGCATGTGCCCCTACCAGATATATGTGTCCGTCAAAACATGCATGTGCATGCATGTGTGGGGGGGGGGGGGGAGGGGGGTTTTGGAAATTGTTTCCAGAGTTTTTAAACCCTTCCTCCATTTTTTCAGAGGAAAAAAACTTTTGAAACAATTCCCAAACCCCCGCCCCCCCCCCCCCCCCACACATGCATGCACATGCATGTTTTGACGGACACATATATCTGGTAGGGGCACATGCACTTTTTTCTTTAATACATATGTGAATGTATATATATATATACACATATATATATATATACAGTCATGATAATTATACAAATATATATATATATATATCTGCATACCTGCATATGCACACATTTTACACATATATTTGTATCCATGGGTCTGTGTGTGCCTGTAGCATGACACTGCCTTCTGAAGGTGCTTGCCACTCAACCGCAAGTGGTGGGGGAATACGCGTGGCAACTCAGTGATCCTTGTGCCTTGCTACCGTCGCGTCCTGAAGCAAATTGGATGATCCCTTGGAGGAAAAATCTGGGTTTTGTACAGTAGACCAAAGTAAACCACAGTAATGTTGGTAAAACAATAATAAACCATCCCCCAAATCACCATAAATGGGTGGTATAAACCATTCCCAAATGGGAGGTTTATTATTGTTTTACCCACAGTAATTAAAGCCACAAGTCTTCTTTTTCTTATATCTGGAGGTCCCAGGAGTCCCAGGAGTGCCCTGCTGCACAGGCCAGACACCATGCCTCTGAAGGGCTGCCACCGGACAACTTGATCCAAGTGGCCGGACGGCCCAGCAGGTTTGTTTCAGCGAAAATGGGGTGCGAAGAGACAACTTTGATGATAGAACCAACAAATATGGGTAGGTATATGGAGGTGTGGGTCAAGATTTTCAGCTTTGGTTAAAAGCTGCAGTGACTTTCTTGACTTTCGTCTGCAACCTTCTATATTTGTGGCCTTCCCTGCAAGTGCTGCAAGTGTTTGGATCTGGATCACAAAAATCAGGAGGTCGGCCAGAGAGTTTTGGGGTCAGGTGCAGCAAGGCCCGCACTTCTTCATGCAGAAATTGCAGAGTTGGAATGCAACGGAATCCCAGAGCTGGAGGGGTGCTGAAGAGGGTAGGCAACGCTCACTAGGAGGGGCTATATGTCATTTTAGATATGTGGATGATTTTGATTTGCTTTGATAGCTGGTTCTGGCATACAGCTTCCGAATGTTGCTAAAAGCGAGAGACTCACCAAATCCCTCAAGTCGATCGCTTTGCTTCCGTAGTGGAGAACTACCTATGTAAGATAAGACTTGAGAACTCGAGCCGTGGACCCATCAGAAGCTTCAGAACGAGACTGCCTTGTCCAACAATTTCCCACCCAGAAACTTCTCACTGTCTTCATCTGGAATGATGATCTGCTAAATGGTTGATAACTTGGCTACATCCCGTGCTCATACGTCACTGTGAAAGGGATGATACCCGTATGGAATCTGATGTAAGATCACAGCCTTTCGGTAGTAAAGAACACACACACACACACATATATATATATATATATCTACTAGTATTATATATATATATATATATACATATACACAGACACGCATATTCACTATTTACAAACATGCGGCATCATTCCAGCAGCCATCGAGGTGGGTCTGGGTTTGCAGTCTGACTTCGATGCACTGGACGCCACTCCCTCTGAGTCCACCCGTGGCATGTTTGATGCGACCCTGATGAATTTTGAGCATAGTTGAGATGGGTACGCTCTGGTAAATTAACATATATAGCTATGGACAATTACCATTTTAAAAGGTAAATCCACTATAAATGAAACATTTTCCAATATTTTCCATAGCTACGTTAAATTACCAGAGGGTATGGTTAGGTTCAAAATGATTCCAAAGGTTCAATCAATTTTTTCGTCGAAACCAGAAATACGCTGGCTTGTTCATTGTAATGCCCATTGGTCATAGATTTTGACCGGAGAAATCACAGAAAATGACTTGGGCCAGGCTGCAAGATCATGCCCTGAAGCTGTCAGGACCTTGCGATCAATGGATTGGAAACTGGAGAATCTATCGGCCTTATCGTTGCATATTGTTGCCTACTTTGGATGAGAATAACGATCACAGGAAATCCGCAGAAATCCTAACCTGGGGGGGTCCATATCCATAATCCATTGCATGGGTCATATCATTAGTATGATGTGCAAATACCAAGGTGGCAGCAGTTTTCCCTGGTGCCTGCCAGTCCCTCCTTCTCGCCCTTGGGTGAGGATGCTGGGGTCCCAATGAAGGAAGGTGATTGCGAAGTGGCATTTGCATTGCCTTCTTGTTCGCGTATTTGACCAACTGCTACTGGCGAAACCAGCTCATTGTTTCTTGTTCAATGGGAAACCAATAAATGGAGTGGCTTCTGCCATGAAATGAAATCCGAATCAAATGGAATCGTTCGTTGGTTAATGTCAGCATCACACTATCAAACATAAAAAAGCCACCGGAAAAAGATCAACAAGTAAAATCCTATTACAAGGGTGATCATACAATTCCTTTATATTTCTTTTCTATCTTCCCTCTCCTCAGGCTGGGGGGTGCTTAGCGCTGGGTGCCAACCACGTGGCCTATATGCTGTGGGGCAGCGAAGTGGCTCTAGTGGTGTTGTTACATGGGCCTGGGATATTACAACAATAATGGGATCTCTATGGGATGTTTTGTTTCTTTAATTAGCGCAAGCTGAAATATTTTACTTATTCATTGATCTATTGGTTGATTCATTTATTTATTCAAGTATTTATTGATGTATAATATATCTATATGTAAATATATAGATGCTGTGCATATATGTGTGTGTATGTATTTACTGTGTGTGGGTTAACATGATGTTGCCATTGAACCAACAATGGTGGTTGTCATTGACCTACGCTGGCCAACCAAGGCGAGACTATAACTCACCAAAATGGGCATCGAAACGAGGAAAACGTGGACATAAACAACCGACATATTTAGCTGACCGAAGTGAGTATGTAAGTCAGTCGGATTTCTTTTTTCCGGGGTTGCACGTTGAAATAAAGCTGGAGGCATAGAAACAATATACCTTTGTGAATGATTGCCCTTTGTGGCAGTTCACCCTTTAATTGCCGCCTCAGCCCTTTCTTAGTTTCCGACTCATAGTTGAGGACTCAGCCCTTTCTGTTTTTGCCGACTCAGCCCCTGACCTTTTTCTTTTGACATAGATATTTTTAGATATTTTTGGATATTTTTAATTTATATAGTATACATCCCGTTTTAAAATCCCCGTTTTGGGGTGCCCAAAAAAAGCACCGATTTTGTCTCCTTGAACTGCAGGTGTTATCTGCGGAGCGCCTTGCTGCTTAAAACCTCAGGCAGAGGTTTCCACACCATTTTTCGTGGATGGTGAATTTTACTGTTTTTGATATAGTTACGAGAGTAACTATATATAGTGATTTTATAGATGGTGATTGTTGATGTTTTTTTTGCTGCTTTAATGATGGTGAACATCAACTAAAATGATCATCAACTAAAATTGTGATGAATTTGAAACATCCTTTTTCATGTCGAAGATTGAATCCTGTAGATGATCTCAGCACCAACGAGTGAGCTGGAGAACTTTCTCTCCCAGGGAAGGCTTCGCCCAATGCCAAGCGATGGCTCAGCTCGGAGCCTACTTTTTGGTGTGTCCGCAAAATACTTGCCATATGCGCGATAACCAACAGAAATTGGACCTACTGCAACCGGGTCTTTTGGGATTTTATCAGGATGATGATGATGATGATGATGATGATGATGATGATGATGATGATGATGATGGTCAGGCTGACCACACGAAACATTTTTTTGCAATGCTAGGCCTGGGTTCAGAAAAGGAGAAACTCTGCAGAGTTGCCCCTGATGGCTGGTATTGTTGAAGGATTTTCCTTGAGGATAGCTGGATGCATAGATATTTCCTAATTTGGGACGTGACCAGAATTGCAGGATGAATCTCTGAGCATCTATAAGAGATATGTATGAATTAATGACTTACTGTATGAATTTGCATGACTAATTGCAACACCACACTCCAATAATTATACTACCATCCCCAGTGGCAGATAGAACCACCACACTTCAGACTTCGCTTCTGAAAACCGTCCCCACAAGCTCCCCAGGCCCAGACTTCGCTGGTAGCTTGCGGTCTCAATTATTGGTTTCTGAGCCCCAGCGGGTGACAGTGACATGAGGATTTCTTGGTCGTTCTGGATGGGATCGGACGAATCATGATGAATCCTTGGGTCGGTTGGTTAGATGCACAAATTTGCAGGCACACATGTTTTCCCGTGCAGAAAAAGGATGTGTTTGTAAGGTTTCGCTTCTCGGACCTCTGGAGTTTGGCGGGAGTTTGGAGGGTCCAGGCAATGGTAATGGTGGGTAGAGTTACAGCGACCGCAAGAAGACCTCACAGTAAATTGTAGGGCAAGTCGACTCATTTCAAGTTATTGTAATATGAGTACGTTGCCCTTCTTAGTTCATGTCAGATTTATGAAACATACTCGTGTCTTATCCACATTGAATGGCCATGACATGTTGGCTGTGCCCAATCTTCTCAAGTGCCCGGCAAATCCGCGAGTTTTTGCTGCAGCGGCCTAGGACCAAGCCTTCAACAGTGAACGCCTGGCTACCTTGCAAGGGGACCCAAGGACCAAGCTGTGGAAACCCAGATGGTTTGGCCATTTTCTGGATAAACCATCCAGATATATCCAGATTAGTTTTGACTCTCAGACCTTGAAACTCTGGAAGTCCCGTTTCTTGTTTGTGCAGAGAGGAGTTTTTTGCATTTCTTGTGGGTTTTTGATGGCGTAAGCCGTTTTGAGTTGAAGCCACTCGCTGCTCAACTGGTGCGGCACCTCGAGGTCTCCTACCCTCCAGGTAGCAGGCCAGGCAGAATCCTGGGAAACCTCAGTGAGCTTCGGTTGAGAGAGGTCCTCGGAGAGGTTGTGATTACATGTGATTCAAACTCGCCCCTGGTGCGAGCTTGAGATAGGTGCAGTTCATATACACATTTTCAGTTCCACATGATTTCATGGCAGTTTTCCTGCTCCCAAATCTGACGTGAATGGGCATTCAGGTCGGATTTTGGGGAGTGGAGACAGCACCTGTGGTGGACACTGCCTCGCTGACATGCCATTGCCGCTGCCAGGAGGCCAGCAGTTCCCCCATCCTCTTCCGCCTCTGCCGTTTGGGGGCCAACAGTCGTTCATGGGATTGAGAGATGTTGGTGTGGCCACTGAAGTCCGATTGCACATGGCCTGAGGTCCGATCGCAAGTTCAGTGCTGTTGGCAGCAGTTGGACGTGGGGAGTTGGCTCTGCGTGACGGAGAAGAGCTGGGTGTTGTGACATAAGTCATGATGCTATATAAACCCATTCACCCACTATTGAACACCACCCAAACCATGGTTTCTTCGCGGTGTTAAATCTTAGGGGCAAGGGGGTCACAATCACATGCCATGTTGGAGTTCCCCTCATGCTTTTCCCATCCCTGGGATCTCTTCCACGACTTCGAAGAGAAATCAGGGGTTTGTGGCCCCCACTTTTACGAAAAGGGGAGTTGTGACATGTCATGCAGCAGCTTCTATTAATTGCACTGCAACCACACCAGCTTGGACTCATTTGGGTCGCTTGGGCTTGCACATCATATTTCAATGTGGACCCCAAGCATCCCTCACGACTATATAGCTCAATTTTGGCTGGGCTACTTCAGATTGTCTGCGGATCCGGACCATGGGCTGAGGCCTGTTTCAGCAGTTTCGTAGTTGAGGAGGTCAAAGTCACTCCAGGCGTTGGCAGATATCCTTTTCCCTCGCGTAGTACAAGGGATTTCCATGGTTTCTGCGGGGTGGGTCCCATCTTTGTTTCTTCTGTATCCCTCCAACGCGATGTTAGCTGTCGCTGTACTCGAAGGAGCTTCTGGTGATGGGGTTGTGTGTTGTGACCAGCAACCGTCCTTCAAGGTGAGAAATTGCGCGACTTGATCCAGGGAAACCATTGGAAACCCCAGGGGTTTTAAGTCTTTAACTTGAAGGATCTGGAAGGATCTTGAAGGCATGTTTTGCGGCATCGGCCAGCAGACTGCCATTCAGAAAGGATCAGAAATGGTGCAAGGCAGCAAGCGGATAACGCTGGCGGTTGATGTGAAGGGAAATTTTGCAGCAGACCAGGGATTTTTAATTGTCCAAACGTTTCATGATGTTTCATGTAGCATCATGTAAAAAATGAATAAACATGATAAAAACTGTTAAGCAAGTCTTGAAAGATGACACCACAGTTCCCCAGTTTCAACTGGAGATTCGCTGACAAGTGGTGGATTTTCCAGTGCCGTGGAAGGCGTCACCTTCATCGCGTATCAGCTTTGGCTTAGACGTCAGCCAACATCGAAAGCAGTTTGGCCACGACATGGCCTGATTTGTTTTCCCTTTCCAGTGGAATATGGATGCAGTGCATATGAACATTTATAAAGATAACACTACTACAAAACATATTATCGAATGTAATCACACAAACACGTATATATACATATATATATATACATATAATATATGTACTTATATATGTATATAAATATGTGGGCGCACATGTGTATACACACATATATACACACATATAACATGAAAGTATATTCACGTACATGTTGGCCCTGGATCTGTCCTTGGGCTGCAGTCCGCGGTTGGGGAACTCAACCTGGGATTGAGTAAGGCAGGACGCAAGCAGGTGGAGATTTTTCACGGGCTTTGCAACTTGCTGGTTCAATATGTTTGATGCATGTTGTTCATGCCAGTAATCTCCCATAGTATTGCAAGGTCATGCTCTCGAATGATTTTTCCCATCATTCGAAAAAATTGGGGAAATGATGCCGACGTTGACCTCAGCATAAAATGCCCGATAG
>BGPT01002067.1:13056-50556 GCA_003297045.1 Symbiodinium sp. clade C Y103 | reverse complement strand
CCCAGCGCGCCAAGGCCATGAAGTTCAGGTGGGGAACGCGCGGCACATCGTCCATCGATCTCCCACATTATTTGAAGCACTCAAGAAAAGGCTACCACCAGAACAGGAAAAATCGGATGAAATCCTACATGTTTGCCATAGATCCTCAATTTTGGGAAGAGCCCCTCAATCCGCAGAGGCAGGGATACCTCATCTCCACGGGCGAGCCCAAGCGTCACTACATCTCCGAAGCCGTGCGTCACGTGCAGATGCGACAGGGTACCATCGGCATCAAGGTGGCGCGAGATCGATTTCATGGTGAAATTTCTGCAAAATCCATGGGAAATCCCGTAACTAAATGGAAGTTCATAGTAGTTCATAGCTGGGAAAATCACTAAAATGATCTAAAATGGAGGTCTTGATATTGACAATGGATAAATCATGGGACTTACTGGTGATTCAATGGTATTTAATTTTTATTGGTGATTTTAAGAATTGTTTAATGTGATTTGATGAGACTGAATGGGATTAACTAACTAAAACGAACAACGTACTCTTCGGTAACGAAACATAGCTAGCTAGAAAATCCCCGAACTAAATGGAGGTTCGTAGCTGGGAAAATCATAGGTCCCCATGGGAGATTTTGCATGAAACATGAAAGTACCTGTCAATTGGTATGCATGGGGCTTATAGGGAATCTCAACAGTATGGAGTGGGACTATTGGGGACTTGCCGGAAAATCAAACATAGCTAGTCGCTAGCTGGGAAATCCCCTATAAAACCTCTAAATTGGAGGTTTGCAGCTGTGAAAATCATCGAACTATATAAATAGGAGTTTTCCAGCAAGCCATGTTTGATTTCCGGGATGGCAACTAGGAGAACTTATGATATGATTGGGATAGAATGGGGATTGCCTTGAACTGCGGGATTTTATGATTTAAGAGTTCCAACAAATGCAATTTGAATGGAAAATGATGAAGCAGTGGATTCAGAGGGCGCATGAGCCGACAAACCCAATTTTTGCCGGGTGAAAAACTACGGAAAAGCAGCGGCACATGACAAAAAAACCTCAACTATATGATGAATATGCGGTACTTACTGTACCCTCCAGTAAATTAACATAGACCCTGGCAGATACGGGTTCAAAGATTAGTTTCCACATGTTTCCACTAAACATGGGTGATTTTCAGGGTCTATGGTCTATGTTAGTTTACCAGAGGGTAGCTGTTTTTTTTGGGGGGGCTATAGGTGAATGATGTTTTTCCTCCTTTTGATGGAGGCGCCCCCCACCGGCAGGTGAAGATCATGATGAGCCACGATCCTGAGGGCAACTGGGTGCAAAAGTTGGGCGAAGATCTGCCCGGTGGCCACTGGAAACCGCAGTTTTTGATATCCCGAACTACTCAGAAAAACGTGGTCAACACCAGAATCATGGCATTTGGTATTGAACCAAACCAGCTCCACTGCTGGTGTTGATAATCCCAGGTTTTACCATCCGTTGAACTGGGACATGCAGATTTTCCGATCCAGGCAAGATGGGTCCGAAGATGCAGCTCCCTGACAACGTGGTGGTTCACGAGCCCAAGGTGCTGTGGCGTTGATCTTGGTCGGTATTACACATGCACAAAAAGAATGTTAAACACCACGCACACGCGCAGACAATACAAAACGTATATACAATTACACACGCGCACACACACATATCATATATATATATATGTATATCATGCTTGTATGAGAATGCAGATGTATGTATAGGCATATTCTGTGTGCATATGTGTGTGCGCAAGTGATAGGTAAATAGACAGATTGATGTATGGCTGGATAGATGGACAGATAGAGATCTGAATTTCTCACGACTTAGCACCTGGGATTTCCTACACTGGATTTGCAATTTTAGCACTGTTTTTTTTTTGGGAAAGCAGAGGTATAGAGAAGAGTAGAGAAGAGTGGAACTCCAACTTTGTAGCGTAGCATTGTCGCATTTCCCTAGTGGCGCATTGGCGAAGAATGGCGATAGGCCTCTTGTAGTTTTTGTCGGCCCCAAGCACCCAGGCACCCCATCACCCCCGCCAGGAAGAGGCCCCACCGATGATGCCGCCCCAGGAATCCGCTGTGATGCCATGTTCGCAAGAGTCTTCCAGCATTTTCTAAGCCAGAGACTGGTGCCTTGAAAACCATTGGTAGATATTGGTAGGTTGTTTGCAGCCATGCTGTTGCCTTCATGGGGGCTTGAAAGGCTGAGCGAAAGATGTGAAAGCAAGCAGGGCAGGTGTCGCGCTGACCTGGGTGGGAATTTGTACCCTTTTGCAATGCAGATTGCAGGAGCAAGAGGAGCAAGGCGGCTATGATGGCGGCTACGGTGGCGGCGGTGGCGGCGGCGGCGGCTACGGCGGCGGTGGCGGCGGCTACGGCGGCGGTGGCGGCTACGGTGGTGGCTATGGTGGTGGGGGTGGCTATGGTGGTGGAGGTGGTGGATACGACCAACAGCAGGGGTATTGAGTCCAGACTCAAACGCCGCACGCAGCACGGTGACAAAAAAGGAGACGCTGCATGACGCTGGAGGCCTGAAGAATATATTGGGACGTAATAATACCTGTTGTGAGCCACATACATACTCGGGAGCCCAATTTAAATATTGATTTGCTGGAGTGGTTAATTACATTGGATGAATCGAAGATGACCTCTGTGTTATTGCCGATGGCATCACCTGCCTCAGCTGCATGGAAGCTGGTCCATAACCATCAGAAACACCGGGAAGGGCAAATCGATGGGTTTCTCTGATGAACGGGGCAGTGCTAGTTATTTTTTCTCCATGTTTTCCGTGATTTCTGCGTTCTCTTTGTCCGACTTGATGGGTGAAGTCGCAACTGAACATCAGCAAAACATCTGAAAGTCTAGCATTGCTCAGCGGAAGTTCACCACACCAGACCATGAAGGATGGGTCGCGCCAGTGCTGTGGTTTTAGTTGGTGTTGTTGTGACGTGCCGATATTCATGGGGGTTGACAGCTTTTTGATTTGAATCGGGGACTCCCAAAAAAAATCGAAGAAAACGCAAGTTCCGAATTAGGATCCCCCCAAAAACAACTTTTGGCACTGCTGAGCCACTCAGTCTCCATCTCTCTAGGGGTTTAATGCCGCCTTTTTGCATCCTTTTGCAGTGATTGCAACCCTCGCTGAGGCTGCAAGAGTGGAAAGGTTGGGTGGGGCTCCGGTCAATTGCTTGCGAACGGCTGGAATAGCAATGGCCATGGCTATAGCTTACAGTGTGAATTTAAATGGTGCCATAGAAATCTACAGAATGGTCGAGCTTGACCGCTCCGTTTTGGTGTACTTTCATACTCGAGTCAAGTCAGGGGGACGGTTGTCAAATGTCTGAGTCCCATCTCAGCAAGGCACTGGATTAAGAAACCCTCGGTGGACTCTCGGCGGCTGACTTTTCGGTTTGCCAGTTAGAACTGGAATTATCACCAGTGGGGACCAACCCCCTATGAACCAATTACATCAAATTACCAGCTTTCACCCACTGGCCAAAGCACCTCCTGCCAGGCCAGGGCCCTGAGTGTACAGCAAAGCAATCAAGGGCGGGCGACATGAAACATCATGAGATCAATCCTTCTCTCGTTGATTCGGATATCTCCATTGTTCTTTTTCTTTCTGGGGGGGCGCTACACCCATACAATTGTGGATTGCACCCTCTTTTTTTAGATTCTTACTTCACTGGTCTTGAAGCAACAGCTTGAGTCTGCGTAGTGGAACGCTGCCAGCCGCCATTTCAGCAGCTTTGAAAAGGGGGCAGGTTGCTGCGCGAGTCGGTTTCCTACGTGTTTTTCGGAGCTGCGTCCTGGCGACAGTAGGCGGAACGAATGCCAGGTTAAGAAAAAATGAATGAAATGGACGAAATCAACAACGTAACATACATGATCAATCAATCATGATTCATGATCATTCATGTAATGCTGGGTTATAGGAATCTTATAGGCAAGGTGCTCAATAGATCGGTGTTTTTGTTGGAGTCCAAATGTTCAGAGGGCCAATAGATGCTGAAGGCTCTCCATTGTGATCGTGGTTGTTGGTGGTCAGTAACCCCCATGATGTGCCCACACACCCAATGACACGTTTGGTATGGAAAGCAGGTACCGGCCACCTCTGACCTTGATGAAGGGCAAGGGGGCTCGAGGGAGAAGACTTTGATGCCGCCACGAAATGGATGACGCCCATTTGAAGGGTTTCACAAAAAGGTTACATCCCTATATTGGACGTCAGTTCCAAACCCTTAGTTCCTTAACTGTAACTATCTTCTTGCGGCTGGTTGTGTGGCTTTGTGAATTAGAGGTCGGTTTGAAACCATGTTTAGGAATCAAAGATGCGCAACGGAACATCCGCTGTGTGCATCTAATAAGTTGGGGTTGGCATTGCCAAGGTGAAGTGCTGAATTATAGTATGTTTGTTCAATTTATTTTGGAGGTCAACATTGCTTAGTTAGTTGTTTGAATTTCCCACAAACCGTTGATTGGTGTTGGTGATGGGCTGATATTTCCGCTGTTGTCAGGTACATCTCCGATATTTTCCTTGGAAAATCCAGTCTAATCGTATTTTCACATGACTAGATAGAATACATAAGGTAAACCGATGATGTCTATATATAACATATATTGCAATATATATATATATACGTACATAATATATATATATATATAACATATGTATATAACATATATATATATATATATCACACACACACACACACATATATATATATATATATATATATGTGAGGCATACATACATAGATTTTTGAGATGTATGTGAAGGGTGATGTGCTCGCCCCATCCTCCCTGGACTCCGCCCCACCGAGGTTGCTTGCCTTGGGTCTGTTGAGTCACAGCACTGCACAGGTGCGCAGGATGCATGGCACATGGCTTGGTCCATGGAGTATAGCCCTGGCAAAATGATAGCCAACGAGTGGATTTTGGGACCTTTTGGTTGATGAAAAAGGAATATTTGACTCCCGTGAGCCAGCCAATAGCTTAGATGATTCAAACATGGCGTGTGAACATCGGCCCTTCTGACAAGGATGTGATTGAGCAAAGCCCTGGTTGTTTTTTTTTGGAGGGTATGGTGGAGGACGTTTGAGTTTCCATGAGTTTCCTATAGGCCAACTCAGTAGGTCGAAATCATGCTTGCCAATGGTTCTGGGCCGTGATCCTAGCTTGGAGATCATCAATCATGTGACCTACCATGGACGGGTACAGCAATCAGGATTTGAAAGCTCGGGCAGTGCAGATTTTCCGGATTTCTGTATACTCATCTGCCATTTGTCAGTATCGGCCCGTCGCCCAATTTCTCAGGGTACTGATGCCAAGATGATTGCAGCATATTGCAGCTCCCCAGAGTGGTCAAGAAAATATCCCAAGCGCGTGTGTGCAGGCGTATGTGCACACAGACATATTGCAACTATGTCTGTGTGCACATACTGCCGGCACACACGTACAGTCATTTATATAAATGTATAATCACAGTAGTTATCATACGCACAAATGCATCACGCATACTCATTGATTTCTACGTGTACATATATACATACATTGATTTGTACATTTATTTTTTGCACGTATTTGTACATACATGTACACACACACAATATATATATATATATATTTATATATATATATATGCACACGCACATATTATACATATATATATTATATACATATATATATATATATGTGTATGTCTGTCTGTATGTCTGTATGTATGTAATGTAATGTAATGTACTGTAATGTACTGTAATGTACCGTACTGTACTGTATTGTATTGTATTGTATTGTATGGTATGGTATGGTATGGTATGGTATGGTATGTATGTATGTACATTTGCGCATAGATATCTACTATCTACTATATATATATATAATACATACACACAAGTATGTATGGAACAAGGTATTCCTTCCCATCCCTGGTGTGAAGATCCTTTCAGTGCCACAGACAAGGTGCAGACCGAACAGAATGGTCGATCTCGTGGTTCGCGAGCTGGTAGGGATCCTGATGGGATTGGTGGGGTGCCACTGGGGATGTTCTGGGAGCATTCCCTAGAATTTTCTTGGTCATTGTGAGCAGCTTACCTAATCCAGTTTCTTTTTCTGGGATACCAATTGTGCTTGCGACCCAAACAATTGCATGAATTACACGATAATTCCGCAAGTTGAAGATAGTTGAAGTGACATTTGAGTCCAAGTGATCAACTCAGCAATACATCTAAAATCATATATATCCAAAAAAAGTATCAAAAAGCATTGGACAAGTGATGGATTTTGGGCGTCTTTTTTCATGGCCATGGCCGCTATCTGGCTGGAGGTGGTTACCACCCGGCCCAAGAGAATGAGGAAGTGGATGAGACGGCTGGTGGACCCATCGACCAAGTCAGAAATGAACTCTTGGGTAAGGCATCTAAGGTTGGACATGGCCCAGCCCATTGGCTGCCCTGTCGGTCTTGTAGGTTCCCGTATCGTCTTGTGTTGGGATATGTTGGGATCTTGAGTCGGAGTGGAGTAAACCAAAGGGCCCATTGCAATCTAGAGATACTTGTAGCAGGGCTTGTGGTGCAGTATGTATCTTAGAAGACTTCTGTGAAGGATCCGAAATCTGAAGTCTGAAGACCTTCAGACATCGGTTTTCTGTGAAGAAAGCATGGCATGCAATATGGCAAGCTGACACAGTCAATTACACAAACTGCAACTATTGATAGGCTGATTGATAGGTCCAGATTTAAATTCATGTTTATCTGCTGAGGCACGAAGACCTTGCCGCAAACTCTTGGCAAGTAGCAAAAGACTTTGCACAATGAGAATCAGTACGAAAACCTATGTGGCAATTATGTATGTGGGTCAAAAACTTGGCCCAGCTTCATGAGTGAGAGAGAAATATGCACCCAAGCCACAACATCCACCAGGTTCATGTCATAAAAGCATGGGGACGATGCTCATCCATTCTGCATTGCCGAGGTTGAGGTACGGCGCGTGTCTCCTGAAGAGGAAGAAAGGTGCCGAATCGGCTACTTCACAATTTCACAGGGTTGGAAGGCACTTCCACGGACGTGCTGAGATTTCACCAGCTATATATATATATATATACACATACCTATGTATATATATATATATATATGTATGTGTGTGAGTGTGTGTGTGTGTGTACATACCTGCATATTTATTATATTTAATATATTCAGATATGCTGGGAGCTTCTGGCAGTGGCTTTGACGGAATCTTGTGGATAATGTGGAAACGTCCCGCAACTTGTTACCGTTACAAGGACAAGTGCCGGCACAAGTTATACAACTTCAAACGCAGGGAAATTGCACAGTGCTTGCTAGCTAGGACATGTTTGCATGGACTCTCTTACCTCCCGTCTTTCTCGGACTGCGTCATTCAGGGATTACACACATATTAGCATTAATGCAAATGTACATATGCATACATACATATATAAATGTATACATATATATATATATATACATAATTTTAGATGCATGCATTTATACATGTTGGCTTCCAGCCATAGTATCTTCCAGTCATTATCAGTGTCTTCCCCTCTATTATTATGTTAGGGCACTTCTCTAGCGTTGTAGACCCAGAAAAGTGCTTGACACGACATCGTTTGCGAAACGTGTGTATGCAAGGCTTGCCTAGACTTTGTCAATGGAACATCCATCATTTGTACATGATAGTCCCTAAACATTCATCATTTATGGATGATTTTCTTTCTTGTATTTTCCTCCACCATGAGATGAAGGCGTTGCACACCCGGGCACGGGGCATGCAACAATAGCAACAGATGATTTTCTTTGATTATCATGGATTTTCCCTCCAAAAATCGCCTCATTTATATAATTATATATATATATATGTATGTTGACCACATCTTGGAGTTTAACCATGTCGCCCCCAGACATGATTTCGTCCCATGCCATCCAGGCGCTACTTTGCCAACCTCGGCGGCTTCGGTCACCTGGAACCAGCACTGGGAATGGTAGGTCTATAGCACCTATGTTTAAATGGTGAGTCATTGGTGAGTCATTGGGATAAAAATGGCTTTGTTTTACCCACATTACCAGTGGATACCCACAGCAATGGTGGATTTTCCAGACACAAATGTTGGTTTGCCTCAGGGTAACAAAAGCCAATGATCAACGAGATCGAGGCAATGATTTACGCAGTTATTTTTTCATCCCAAGCAGGGGTAAGCTCAATTCATCGACCATGAGATGGTCTGAACATTTTGGATCCCACAGTAGGCATCGGCATAGTCCTACCGTGGCTCACGGTTGACCAAACTTCAGTTGTATCATGCCACCCCACAGCTGTGGCTTCTGCTCCCGCGCTCCTGATCAGGAAATGGGCGCGGGGATATCAGCCAAGGAAAGTTGGGATTTTAGAGATGGCCATAGCATCAAACGAAACACAAGAAATAGCGGAGGATATTCCAGAAGGAAATCCGTCTTCCAGTACGCCCAACGTGTTTGTGAAGTTGGAGGTCAGCTTCCTGTAGGTGTCCTCGCTTCAGGTGTGGACGCTTCAAATCAGACGGAGGGTTCGTTGGAAGCCCAACAGTCGGATGTGGCGGCATCAACAACGATTGACTCAGCCATTGCATGGGATGAATTGAAGCCAACTATGGATCACATGGTTGGTGATGTTTTTCCCTCCTCTCCTCACTTTCATCCAGTTCAAGATGTTTCAAGATATTTCAAGATAATGATTTCAACAATTCGTGGAGTTTTGACAGATGTTTCATGATGTTTCCAGGATTTTGGATCTTTTCATCCCCTCCGATGATCGTTGACCCCGTCCAAGGCGCCGGCGCCGGGCCGTGGCCTACGAAGCTTGAGCCGTGGCGAAAAGAGGCGGCGGCAGCTCCGAGGTCATGGCTGGAGGTTTGGCTGCGGAGAATGACCTGTACCCTCTGGTGAACTAACAGTTTGCTATTGAAAATGGCCATAGAAATAGTGGATTTTCCCTTTAAAATGGTGATTTTCCATAGCTATGTTAGTTTACCAGAGGGTAACGGAGGGATTTTCCAGCAAGCTATGTTTGATTCATGACTGGAAGGTATGTTGAGTTTGATTTGTGAAGGCGAATTCCTAGAGATTTTCAGGAAGCAGACTACATATACTAAAAGAACAAGTGACATTTGAAGATGGACCATGATGGAAGTCCAACAGAAGGGTCCACTCACTCTGAGTCTGGAGCCAATTGACCTCACTATAAAACTATGATAAATTAGGATATTTGCGCTACACAAGTTCTTATCTTGGCATGTTTAGCTTGAACATTGAACATTCTTCCGGTGGATTGGCAAGTCCTTTTCGGATGATCATCCCACATAGCAACTGGCATGTGCCATGCACCGTATCTCATATATAATTATATATATATAATATCATACCACTCACTTAATTACCATCACTTCCCAATGGCAGATGGCCACCAAGCACCAGATGCGCACGGACCTTTTGGCTGGCAGAAGGATCACTTTTTTTTTTTTTTAAAGAGCACTGAAGCTCCAGGATGAGGAGCCTAAGGTTTGAAGCCGATGGCAAGCTATGGCAAGATATGGCAAGATATGGCAAGCTATGGCAAGCTCCATCTTCAAGTCCTATGATGTCTGACTGCTGTTGGATCGCAATTTTGGCATCCTTAAATATCCCTGCAGCAGGTTTCTATGCAAAAAGGACAGAAAAAAGCGCCAAAAAAGCGCTTGGCTTCAGCATTTTATGATCAAACCAAGTCAAGCCCAGCTCTTTACATCACTCCCATGCGGTTATCGTCGCCAAATGACGCGATCTGGCTGGGATCACTTTGGGGTGTGGCAGGCGGCGGCCAGGATGAGGGGAAGGGATGGGATAGGATGGGAAAGGGGGATTTGGGATACATGACTTCAACCAACTTGCGAAAGTACGGTACAACCAAAGATAACCAAAGATTATTTAGATCAGAAGTATACAAACCTCTGTGTGTGCGACATAGATATGTGATGATATGATAATATGATACAACTTGTATGCATGCATGTAAACCCATGTGCTCGGGTCCCTCACGCAGCACCGCACAAGCGAAAATGCTTGCTGATGTGATGCAAAAGCTTCTTCTTTGATATGCCGCGACACCAGCGGCGACACCAGAACCTGAGTTGGGAGCGCATCCTGAGTCTGTACTGTGACGGAACATCTCTGTTGCTATGTTTCAGAGGCATTCTGAGATCATCCCTGGTCTTTTTAAAAATCGTAAATGAATGTGAACAACTGGGTTGAAGACCCCCAAAAGCACCTGGAATAGAACTCGCTGCAGCCAGCTGCTTGACGACACTGTAACGCATACCATACCACTGCCCATTGGACACATTTCATGCAGTAGATTCCCCGTTGCCGGCACGGGGCTCCAGTCTCCACCACCTGACTGGGTATACCTCTAGTTGCCATGATGCAAACTGATTGCAAGTAAAAAGTGAAAAGCGATGGCTTATTACGGTATACCGGTATACCTCATTTTGGGCGGTTTGTATGGTGTTTGGGACTGATAGACAGTCAACGCAACGCACCTTCCCAGGACGCTCTATGACTGGAAAAAGAATCCTGCGCGTCCTTCGCGTTCCTTTTTGGCCATATTCCCTCGAGAATGATGTTAATGCGGTAAACTCATGTAAACTCTATAACAAACTATCCGTTATTTTACCAGAAATGTGTGTCATTCACCATACCCCAAAGGGTGTTTTATTCTTGGGTGTAGCAGATGAACGACGCTTGCCCTTCACGCGTAGGTGGCTTTGGCCGTTCTCAGCTTCCAAATCTGCAGAGCAGCCAATGGTCACTTAGAAGTGGCACAAGCTCTCGTCGCCACGCATCTGAGTTGCATTTTTCGGCTGGAGGTCCCACGGCTGGTACAGTGGTGAAAAACTGGGATTGTTGAACAGCCATTTATAAATGGGGGAAGGGGATAATTATAATCCACTTATATACTTGTAATGGACTTACTAATCAGGGTTATTAAACACTTACATAACATATGGTGGGATGATCCTTCCAAGTACCCCCTTCATGATCCATCCCCAAGATGAGTGAAGCGCTCGCATGTCAGGGGGTGGTGCCAGGTGCTACAAATAAATGTGCAAATAGATGCCCGCCAGCCAGCCAGCAAGTAGAACTCTACTCCCAGATGGGACTCCCATGATATATATATTCATATACATGTGTGTTTTCGCCCGTGTGTCAGTACATGTGTCTTCGCCCGTGTGTCAGTGGTCAATTTTTTAAGTACCGGTAGGAGTAAACAAGGGCGAATATTTTTCAGCCCATATGCCAGTCTACATGTCAGTCTGTGTGTCCCTCTGTATGTGACTACCAGTCACTTGTAGCATACACTTTTGTAGTATACATGGAAGCATAATATGTCAGTACTATATGTTTGCTTCCATGTCAGCCCTTGAGTGCGCCCATCCCGCGTTTATATGTGACTGGATTTGTCAGCTCGTTCTCGCTCCAAGCGCATTTTTCCATCTGGGCCAAGTGCAGCCATATCAACCATCAAAGTTTTCGATTTCTTCCCCGAACTCTTCGATCGAATCTCCAAGGGAGGGGGATTTGGACTTTGGTTGGCAGCGCTTTAGCTTCATGGAGGCCTTTCCTGAGGCACGTTTGGGTCAAAGGTCACATCCATTTCATTCCATTTCTATTTCATTCCACATTCATGGGGCAAACCACCCTTATTGTCGTTTGTACTCCAATTAATGATATTAATGGGATTGGGGATGATTTATGATTGGGTTTACCGGTTTGCCGCATGACCTTCTTAGAAACTAAAACATCACCATTTTGGCCTATTTTTTTAGGTCAATCATGGCAAATCAACTCTAAATAGTCATGTTCAATAGATTTCAGCTAAGCTAAGTGTTGGTTTACCTTCTTGGTACAGCAGCTGCCTTCACATTTATGTCCCAAACGGCGCAGGCACCGGTGGTCGTGGTCACACCTGACACGGGCACGTTGGGATATGTGTCCGCAGACTCCGATGATCCCATGGCACTGCGTCTGAGAAATGTCACTTGGACGATATGTCATGATAGGAATCGAAGATCAATGGGATACCCTCCGGTAATTCAACGTAGCTATTGAAAATTGCCATTTATAGTGGATTTTCCCTTAAAAAATGGTGATTTGCCATAGGTATGTTAGTTTACCAGAGGGTATAACCTGGGATTAAGTGTGATAAAATGGCATGTAACATCATGTAGCATGTAACACGATGTAATTCATTAAGAATATGATCTCGGTTTGAACATGGGCGAATTACCTGGCAATGCCCCAAGATTGGGCGAAGCTACAGGAACTGGTGGAATTTGGGAGCCCAGCAGAGGGGGCTATACATTGCTATCGATTGCTATGAGGGGAATGGGGTGACATGGCAGGTAACTAGGTGGTGTCATTTATGACCTTCAATCATTGGGAGCGACTGGAGATGGGTCGAAGCATGTCATTTTGCGCCTCAAACCATGGTCCATGAACGTCCATGAGCACCAGCCACACAATATCGTCCGTGAGTTCACCAAGTTGCCCGGACTTGCATTCGCCAAATCTTGTGCTACAAGAAACGAGGAAATTACATGGTTATATGTGCCATGGTTAAAACATGAATGATATAACATGATATAACTATAACCATCAAAGGGGATCGTAATCTAATCCCCCTATTGATGGGGTCTTATATGCTTATTAGAAGGAATCCCTAACGATGGTGGGATGACCATATGTATCACATATAATCTGCATTGACCACAACTCCCATGATATCCAACATGTTTTCCTCCTCTGATTGGACAGATCATCAGGAAAGCGATCTAACTTTTCACCCTGATAGCACTTATTGTCAGATCTACTGCTTTGTACCCATCGACAGCTGGGGTCATCCCCGAAGGCCAGACAAGTCAACCAGAATGGATGGCTGTTGGCTGTGCGAAACATCCCATGGTGATGTTAAGATTCTGGCCATTTACTGCAATCAAACAGGTGCCCTCTGGTAGTCACGGAAAATCACCCAGGAATGGAGATGGTTTCCACTGAAATAGCCAGTTTGTGCTATTTCATTCGTTTCCCAGGCTTGCTTATGACTTGAAAGGAAAAATGGCAGGAAAACCTAAGTTTGAACGGTATGATATCATGTGAAACCAGGGTCAATTTTCCAACCAATCTTGCATCCAAGTGGAAACATCTTCCACCGCAAAAGTGGAGTGTTTTTCAAGGTGAACACCACCGGCTTCGAGATCTCCATGGCTGAGCCAAGTGGAAATGATGGCACCTTGGAATCCAATTTCTCAATCATATTCCCTGTGATATGCAGCCCCAATTCAGATTAAATCTACATTTTACCCTATGTTCCTTTATGTTCTCTATTTACAGTATCTAGGTTTCGTTTGGGGGGTTGGTCAATCTTGGGGAATCCCTAAACCTCCGGCTTATTGATACCAGGGGGTCCTCAATATTTTGACTAATGAACCAATCATAAATTCATATAAATTTAAAGAATGGCAAGAAGGGAAGATCTACGGGAGACCCTTACTTCTTTTTTGGGGAAAACAACATAGTTTCCGTAGAAGTGTCACAACAAAACCAATCCGTTGGTACATGGTGCCACTTCATCCAGGTTTGACACGCCTTTTTTTATTTCTTTGGCAATTGAAACTAAAACGAATTTTGTGTCCAGATTCAGATTCTGTATAAGACAATCCATTTTAGGTGGCCCTGTGTTTTGGTCAATATCAGTATGTTGAGATGTGGAATGGTTCCAAGACATGATCTTTTGTTGAGGATGGATCGCAAGTGATCTTCATTCCGAAATCGCAGGACTCAATTGTCCGGGGTTACTATTGCAATGTATTTTGATGTACTTTGTTCTATTTCGGCCCGAAATTTGTTCAGACATCATCAGGCCTACCGACAAAGGGCCAAGCTAGCTATATAATTATTTGAATCCCCTTGGAATACTAAGCCCATACAAAGCCTCAGCAAGGGAAAGCAGCGTCGGTGTGCTGCTGTGCTTTTTCAGCTTTGTTTCCTCGAAGGTACTGGTACAAATGTTATGGCTTTTGTGGTTCTGATGTGATCCTTTGTTGTGTAATGTCGATCCGGGATTGATCATCCGTGTTCGTTCAAAAATGGGGGAGACCGGGATACCCCAAAATGGCAATTTGTCAGCGGGAACACAATGATCAACCTGGTGGTTTGGGCCTCCCACTTTCAGACAGACCTGAATTGAGAAACCCTGGATAAAGGCCGCGAGTGGAGCCCCACGGCATGTAGTGGATCTGTTCATTTTCACTTCCCATGTAGCTTCAGTCCAAGACTCTAAGAAAGATGGACTTTGATCTGTGAGTAGCTTAAAGTGGCTCGTCAACCCCCCTTGTTGGAAGATCCCCATTTTTTTGGCCTCAAATTGCGGGGAGTTTTGAGGTGCTATTGGGACCACCACGTTCAACTACATTGCAGCTTCGGTGGGCGTTTGGCTGTTGAACGACACCATTTTCGAAGTAGGACCCTTTAGGGACTGGTGGATCCAGAAGGGTCACCCAGCGTTGCTGAGTGACTGTGGTTTGACGAAACTTTTATCAACCGCATTTTATGTGTTATTTTAGACAAATATTTCTTAATTTCTTGTAATGTACCTCCCTTGATGTGCAGAAGTTTGATTGATTTTCCGAGAAAGGCTGATCGTGCTGACACCCTCATTGACATACATACATTCAATCCAGTCCACTATCATTTGTCTTGTCCCAAGCGGCTAAACATAGGCCTATGCATTGAGTCCAATATGTTTACATCATTGTCACCCTGTCAACTAAACTAAACAGCGCTGTCCTGTCCGGCGTATTGTTTGCCAACCGTCGAGTGAGACAGAACTGACTGAATACTGAGCCCGTATCTTCGCAAAGAAAACCAATGTTCTTCCGCCCCCATATCCGTTTAGATAAAGACCCTGAAAGTGCAACACATCAAACACAGGAAAGTTCACACAACTGATTCCACAAGACCAATGTACGACTCACACGGACCTTACGCTTGCACCCTATGAAATTCATTGAGATTCTAGACATCAGTTTTGGTTTGTGACATGTACACAGTCGTGTTCACGGGTGCACCTGCTGGAATGCCGTTGCCATGACTGTCGCCGATGAAGCTAGGATATCACGGCTGATCACTGTGACCCACCTGCCATTTTGTATGGAATGGGACGTGGCCAGCCCAAAAACAAAAACAATCATGCCGGAATTGAGCTACACGTTTTGAAATGCACCAGCACCACTCAACAATTTGCAATCCCTATACAGTACGTATACATTAATATATATATATATATACATGTGTGTGTGTGTATGTATATATATATATATATTTATCGAATATACATACATGCATACATACATATTTCAGGATTGTTCATCAATTGTTATTTTGACTTGATCATGTCCTTTCATGTCAATCGGATCTCTGTTGTCAGATGGGTCTACTTAGGTGCCCAGGTACCCTCAAGGCGAGTACAACTCCTATCAATAGTTTATTTTCAACCAGTTCTTCCACGCACGCATGTTTACATACATGTTATATCATGTTATGTATCATATCATATCACATCACATCAGATCACATCACATCACATCATATCATATCATATCATATCATATCATATCATATCATATCATATCATATCATATCATATCATATCTATCATATCACACACACACATATATATATATATAGTATTTGTGATATGTATATCTCGTGTGTGTGTGTGCGTGTGTGCTTGTGTGCATGGACCTTCTGAATGGAACCTCTCCCTTCACTCTTCGGGTCACCCCTCCTCAACTCCCTTTTTCCCTTCTTCTTTACACATGCAAACGCATATCAGCAGGGCCTGGTACCAGATTTTCCCAGCTGTGCCAACGAAGCTCCCTAAATCAGGCGGGTTGCTGGACATAGGCAACCTTGGACCGGAAGTGGTGTTGCCTACAAGCTGCAGCTTGGGGGTCATAATTAATACGATACTTTCAGTTCGTTTTTTAAGTTTCTACCATCCATGTCTACTGTGATTACAGGCCTCCGTGTTCCGATTAGGTTTCGTTCTTCTCTTTGTTTCTTCATTCACGTAGCAGCCGAATGCATGCCCCACAGCAGAGTGTCATTGCCTGGGCCAAGTGCACCTCTAGTGCAACTGCACCCGCCCCCGTTCCAATTCCCAATCCCATCTCTCTTGATTTGTCATCATTTGTCCACGTTCCCATGCACCCATCACCCAACCCATTCATCCATTCATCGGCCCATCAATTGATCGATTGATATGCGCCTACTCCTCGCAGTATCTCACACTCAGTCACACTCAAAGATAACTATGACCAAGGTTCAGCATGTGGGATAGGGATGGATAGGGTATGGTTGCCTGAATCACCTCATTGCCCCAGTGCCTCCAGGACGTGTGGACACCTCAGAAAGGGTGGCGGCGAACTGCAGACCCCTCACCTGGCCCAATACAGGATGCTTGGTGGCTGGTTAATGGCCCCCCAAGACCAATGGGTTGCAAAAAAAGGCCCCCCTGGACTGCTGGGTTTGTGGGATGGCACTGGGCTATGGCTACCATGGCTACCATGGCTACCGTTGGCTGGTGAGGATGGACGGACGTCACCTTTTCGCACACCTTCAACCAAACGCCCGCTGTCTTGGTGCAAATTCAGACCCTTGGTGCTGGGAGTTTGGAAAAAAAGTGCAAAAGGTGGGGTGGAGATGTAGCGAATCTTAGGATTCTCAGGGTTCCAGAATTGGGGATTGGATAGTGGAGATGGAACTGCTGGCCTCAAGCAGAATCTTTGCATAGCATTGAGCAAGTTTTCTCAATTTCAGCTGGAACAATACGAACTGACAGTGATTTGCGGGGAGTGATTTGCTGGCAAAATTTGGACATATACAACCTCGGTTCCAAGAGATCTGCGCATTCTCTTGCCGTGAAGGCCAGTGGCCCCAGCGGGACTTGAAATGAAGAGATGGAGAAAGAGGGAGAGGGAGAGGGGAGGCAGAGAGAGAGGGAGTGACGGGAGAGAGAGAGAGAGAGAGACGTATGTGAATAGATAGATAGACAGATGGATGGATGGATAGATAGATATAGATGGATAGATGGTGAGAATAGAGCGAGAGTGATAGGCCTATCGATAGATGGATAGAGTTGTAGACTCCTGCGCAGCCTGGCTCTGAGACAAGTTACAAATGAGTTTCTCGTTTCTGTCATTTTAGTTTTCCATTTTGGCTTTTGCTGTGTTGTTGGCCTGTACTGTAATTCATTTTCATGTCTCCTTGTTTTGGTATTGGTGGGAGTCTGTGATCCCCAGTGGGAAAAACACTTGGAGACACAGCTCTAAAGCGGTGAGGCTGAGATTGCGTGCAGGAACAAACATTAAAAAATAAACAATCCATTTTAAACCACCCTCCCAAGCGTTTTTTTTTGAAATAATATGTTATTTATTATTATATATAGTATAATATAACACACACATATATATATATATATGCATCACTATCCAAAAGTGACACCTGCGCCAGAAAATATTGACCCGTCAATTGAACAAGTAACAAGCCAATGAGAAGTTTATGTTTTTTATTTGGCTGTTTTTCCCATTCTGCCAATCTTGGCAAAGAAGAAAGTTCATGTTCTTTTTCATTCCGCAAGTCTGGTCCAACTTGAAAGCACATTTTCGTTAAAATCTGTTTTTCATGTCGCAAATCTGGACAAACTTGAAATTGCCTTTTTTCATGTCAAAATAGAGTTCTTTTTTGAGTGCGTGGTTTCGTTTTTTTCCCTTTCGTTTTATCAAATGATGTCAAATGTGGAAACTCACTTTTCAAATTACTGTACCGGGTGTCCAAGCAGCTACTTCTCGAAACGAAAGCTAAAACAAGGTACCGGCACCAACAGCAGCCCCGCTGTTTTTACGATTTTGACTGACTTCTTTTTCCATTTTGGTGCATATGCTGAAAACTGTGGTTTCGTGACGGTTTTCATTATTCGCCACTTGGATTGTTCATTCATTTCATTCATCTTTGAACCACAGGGGGAAACATATTGCTCCAAAGTTAGAGTTGAAACATGTGTTTTGCAAACTGCGTTCCGCCAATTCTTTTTCTTTGCATCATTTGTGGTGGTAAGCGTAGAAGCAAAGATCAACAGCATAGCATCACTTCTGCTGGCAAGTTCAAAAGCGAAGATCCATAGAGTTGCATCACTTCTGGTTGCAAGCGTCGAAACAAAGATCAATCAATAGCGTCGCACTCACATGGAACGTTATCAGCCTCCTCCCACTCCCCACCTCCCACACACCACTTCCCCCCATCCCCCGTCAGCAACACTAAGCATCATGTCAACCAGCAAAAAACAACAAAACCTGCGACTCCGGTAACACCTCTGGTAGCTAAAACAAGACCAAACATGCACATATGAAAAGCACACAAACTTTAAGAATGAAAAACATCAAAGCAACCATGAAAAACATCCTTTTGTATCCTGCTGTAATTATGTAGGCCCAGGCCCAGGCCGGCGCTAGAACTTGCAAAGATATACTCAGCATATATTATACATGTACACCTACAAAAACACATGATGTCTTTCTGTCACGCGCCTGATCAGTTTCCAGTTGTTGGCTCCCAGGACGTCCAACAACGAAGAGCGCACTTTGCCAAGTCAAGCCCCCTCAGTGCCGTGGTTGACTGCGGCAAGCAAAAATATTGGTTCGCAGGGGATGAAAGTTAGCCTGGATTCAAGCACCGCTGTGGCAGGCACATGGGATCTGGACGTGTCTGGATTCTCTGATTCCGAAGTTCGGATTGATAACTTGCAAATATATTAGGACACCTTACTAGTTACTAGTATCTGGTTTGCAAGCCATTGGATCCAAATGGTCACAAACAGCAATGTAGCCATGGTGAGCCATTAGAACAGGGGCATGGTTGAACTGGGTGGGATATACCGTGGTTCCTACAGCCCAGTCAAGGGGACCTGGTTGTTTGAGAGACCAAAAATCGGCGGGAAAGGAAGATTTATATAACAGCCCAGCGCAGCACGGACTAACAATATTTCAGAGCACAAAAGCATCCACCAGACAGATTTGACACACTTTGTGACCTGTACCCTGACAGTATTCTGACAATATTCTAAGAAGTGCCTAGGGCCTAGACCAATCCTGCGGATAGCTTGTGGTACACGGAGTGCGGACGCTTGGTATAGGGTTGGGGTCCGGTGAAATGTAGTGTGACTCTGCGAGGTCCGGTCAGGCAACCAAATCTGCGCATGTAGTCTGGGAGGAGGCGACGAGGAGGAGGAGGAGGAGGAGGAGGTGCTGACAAAAAATCTAGAGACCCTCACCTGACAGCCTGACAGGTAGGGAAAAAGCCCAACTTCCTTTGACGAATGGCCACGGGACCCAAGAACTAGGAGTAACTATACGTGCTGCCAGACTTGTCGGAGGTCCTACTGACTTGGTAGCTGAAAGCGTGGGGTACATTCTCTTCGAGGATCAAATTTCCTCTGGATTTGAATTGCCGAGTTTCTTGGCTGCAGCGCGCAGGTATAATGATCTGGGGTGGCAGGAAAGGTCAAACTGCACCCTTGAAAATGGTTGTGGTGAGCTGGTACGCCATCTGTGTTCAGATGCATCAAAACATCGTATGTACATGTATATGTTATGCGTACCAAGAGGTGGTAGGCGGTTTGCGAGAGTGAAGCGTTCTGGGCTGGCTGGTCCCACTTTGCTGGCACCCTTTCCCAAAGATAAAAGCACCGAAAATTGACATTGAACCCCATAATGATAAACGCGGCCAGATGGCTTGTAAACGAGAGCCGCAGATCCATTTTCCATGTTTCAGGATTTTCAGGGTTGCCTGTATGAACCGGGGGTCCTATAGAACATTTGAGGCCGTACCAACCCAGTTTTGGCACATCTACTATGAATTCAAAAAAGTTAAATGCGTTGATTACATTTACTTGCTCTGTTCATTTAATTCTTAACGGCGTTTTTGCTCGTCAAGATTGTAGAATTTCCATAATTTTCCAATCCCAAAGTCTCAAACACGCTGCATCTGGCGATGTTTTGTGACATGGGGGAGAGAAAGCAAGGCAAAAAACACACTTTTTGGTGCAACACCAGTGCAATGTATGATTTCTTTTGGATTCTTTTGGCATATTATGCCATACTGAGGCATATTGAGGACGCATTTGCTAGTGTTTCTGTTCATTTTGGCCCATTCTGAACAAACAGAAAAACAACAAACAACAACAAGACACAGTAATTACAGTAGCAGTATAACGCCCCCATGTTCAGAGTTGTCCAGCTTCCTTTCAACCAAAAACGTTCGATGCAAAACTGCTCGATCTTTTGGCGATTCCCAATCTCCTGCTTCCAGTGGAGATGATGATGCGCCGATGATGACGAGTATGGTTCAGTATGATTATCATGAGAATTTTGATGACAAAGTCGATGATGATGATGATGATGATGATGATGATGATGATGATGATCAAGACCGTCCTGCTGAAGTTTTGCCGAGAAGGGATCCTTCGATAAATTCTAGCGGCATCCTGTCCCCCCTTCTTTGGTAGATCAATGGATTCATCTCTAGCCATGAGTGGAGAAATCTGACATCCATCGACACACCCCTATTCGCGCATTTTCTCTAGTGTACCATGTCACACAGTTGCTATTTTTTTTTCCTGCCCCAAGCGGTTCAAGAGTTCAAAAGGCCGTGGCTAAGGCAAGCTGCTGGAGGCTGAGCTGATGTATTCAGACACCCAGTGCACTTATCCTTGGTATACTTGGCTCAACGTTTTTTCGGTCTCTGAGCTGCAGATGTTTTTCGGAAGCCAACGGCTTCGGCGCTCGGGAAATAGATTCCAGATGAGATTATTGTATTTTCATGGAGGCATGAACCCAAGTATGCCAACTATGTGCGCAAAATATCGTTTGCATGCATAGTTATAGGTATAATCAAAGGAAATTTAGTTCACAAACACTTCCGAGTTACGGTCAAATGTCAAGGGGTAGTCCTGTCGTCGTCGTCATCATCATCATCATAATCATCATCATCATCATCATCATCATCATCATCATCATCATCATCATCATCATCATCATCATCATCATCATCATCATGTCAACATCACACGTGTGTCAAATTCACGTGTGGAAAAACACTCTCGGGCGCGAACCCCCTCGTTTTTTTGGGTAAAGTGGCTTCCGTGGTTGCCGAAGGAGGGCCTCTGTTTCCGCAGGTGCGGGCCTCGATCTGGGGAAGTCGCCGACAAAAAGTGCACAGGACTGTGGCGAGAGCTCGATTTCACATACAAAATGCAAAAAAAAAAGGTGGGATTGGAGCACTTTTGGAAGATTTGGTTGGCAAAAAGTGCACAGGACATCACAGGACTGTTTGAAGAGCTCGATTTGCACTTCAAAATGTTAAAAAAAACTGAGGCGTTTGGAGCACTTTTGGAAGATGTGTCGGCAAAATGTGCACCAGACTGATTCATTCATTCATTGATTCACTGATTCATTGACTCCCTGATTCATTGACCCATTGACTCACTGATTCATTGATTTGTTGATTCATAGACTCATTGACTCATTGATTCATTGATTCATTGACGCAATAATTGGTTGATTCACTGTTTTGCTAATTGGCTGATTCTTTGATTCATGGGTTCGTTGAATATTTGACTCACTGATTCGTTGATTCGTTGATTCATTGATTGGTTGATTCATTGATTCGTCGATTGGCTGATTCACTGATTCATTGGTTCATTGGTTCATTGAACCATTGGTTCATTGACTCACTGATTCATTGACTTTTTGATTCATTGATTCATTGGTGCATTGATGCACTGATTCATTGATTCATTGATGCATTGGTTCATTGGTTCACAGATTCATGGAAGCATTGATGCACTGATTCACTGATGCATTGATGCAATGGTTCATTGATTCACTGGTTCATTGCTTCATTGATTCGTTGGTTCATTGACTCATGGACCCATTGATTCATTGATTGGTTCATTCACTGATTCATTGATTGGCTGATCACTGATTCATTCATTGCTTCGTTCTTTCACCGCTTCACTGATTTATGGTTTCGTTGGTCCACAGATTCATCGATTCATTTCTTCTTTGATTCATGCAGTCAGTTGTGCATGGATTCTTTCATGTCATTTCATTGGCGTCTCAACAACCATTTGCTCATTCGTTGATGCACCTCACAACTTCACTTGTTTGCTTCTGCATCTCAAAAAAATCCTATACGCCATCTTCTTCCTATAGCCATCTCCCTTTTCTCGAAACTTCCGCCCCGGCGCGTGCCGGGCACTATCTGGTATATATTTTAAACATACACATCTATATATATATATATATGTGGTGAATGCACAAATTTGTTATCTGATCGGTATGCATATCCTACCCCAACTAAGCATCACCTTTTTGCAGTGTGTCTAAGCTGAGCAGAATTCCTGAAAAAGTCGGGTCGTACTATGCCATGGTTTCCAATTCAGAGGCCATCAGAATACATGGCCACATTATGCCACGTTTGCCAATCCAGGCAACCAAGGTGTTATTCACTACCCCAGGGTGAACCTTGCAATACCGTGTAGGGCAGCAGTCCCAAGCCTTGTTGGGTCCTCATTTTCTGCGCCCAAGGAAAACGGAAATCAAGGCTGCTTGCGTGAGATGTTGGCGCGTGCCGATTGTTCACAAAAGTACTGGAACTGGGGAGGTGTCTTGCCAAAAAATGGGCAGCAATACGGGGGAATGACCTTGGTCACTCAGATGCCCACGGGAAGCTGAAAGAAACACATGGTTTTGGCCCTACTTGGCAAGTACCGCATCAGTTCTGTAATTGTTGCAATCTATGATATCCAATATAGCTGTTCATGTGTATGTGGAAACAGTTGTTGATCGGGGACATGAATAAGTGAGAAAACAAATGCACACACACACACATATATATATATATATATCATGCACATATCCATACAATTATTACAAATGTATAATACGCATACAGCATCGACCTACATACAGTATGTATATTATACATGTGCACATATGATATACATGCATGTACCAATCTCATGCAGTCACAGCAGGTCAGCGGGAATTTCAGGACCCCAAAATAGAGGTACTGGTACCATATAAAACCATATTTGGGGGGCATATCCTCTGAAATTTAGTCTTTACATAATCCTTACAAAATGGTAGGTACCTCAATAAATCAGTACCGGTTTCATGGCCCAAAAGCGTCCTAGTTCCCGCGGGAATGGCCTGGATGTTTTGAGATTTCGACCTTCCAATAACGTCAATACAATGTGATAAACCCAATAATAAACCATCCCCAAGTTCGGGGTCTATGATCGGGTTCCCCACATCAATAACTGTTGACATTTCCCGTGTTGAGTTCCCTACAGGGTTCCGGGCCGCATCATGTTCCAAACCTTATCTCGGGCGAGTCGAGGTCGTGACGGGAATTGTGCCTGCGTACCAGCAGGAGTAAACTGTGGAGACAGCTTACACCAAAGCTACAGTGACATCGGAGTTGACATCTATCAGGCTACTTTGATCTACTTTGGCAGGTTGGCAGGGGTGAGGTATAGTGAGTTGGGATGCAAAAATGATCCCTGATGCCATGGGCAGGCATATGCCAGTGTGTTTTTGACAAAAATACATAGGTGTACAATACAAGACATTAATTTGCGTCACTTCTGGGCTGGTGGTTTGCGACCGTTTCTATTTTTCATAAAATGTTTTTTTCGGATGATTAAGGGTTGAGAACCGCACGTCTCGCAGCGTGTCAGACACATCAGTCGTCAATGATCGGCTCAAAATGGAGGATTGGGGGCATCTGAAATTAAGATAAATTAAGGCAAACTGGCCCGTAGGTGGCGCCAGGTACCTGAAATTTGCCCTGAAGGCTAAACACTTGAAGCCTCCTCCCAGCTCCAGCCGAGGCCAAAAGCACGCAGGAGTATGGATGCTGGCCAGCGGTTTCAGATAGATTAGACATGATTTTCAAACGGTGGAGGGACATTCCCCGACTTCGACTATTTTTCTAGTTTAGATTTTCGAGTTGTTTCTTTTTTTTGATTGGCCCGGCCGCGGCCCGGCTGAGCCCGGCTGAAGTGTCAAGCACTACCGGCCCAGGATGCCTCTCAAACGTCCCAGCTGGTTGCTACATCATTTTGGACAAGCAGTCTTGCCTCACCAGCATGGATGGCCAAGACTTCTCGCATTCTGATCTGAACTACATGACACTCACGTCAGAAGGAGGTGCGGAGATACCGCTGCGGTTGGGCCAGGGAGATCAACGGTTAGCAACGGGCTGGTGGCCCACTCAAATGATACATGCTGCTTTCAAATGATACATGATATATTTTTCATCTAACAAATGAACCATCGGATGTTTCTACCCGACTAAGCCCAACTAAACTGTGGCACGCGTGATTTTTGTGCCCCAGCAAACCAGGCTTGTCTCAAGTTGCAGGGGCCCATCCTACAGGTAGACGCTGCGTCTGGTGCGATTCTGAATGCGTAGAGGCCGCTCACAAGTGCCAACCTTTGGACTATCTTCTGTGGCTTTGCAGGAAAATCTGCATGGGGTTCCCCTAGGTCCCTCTGTCCTCACCGCTTTTCCCAAGATTGCTGGCATGTCACTGGCACAGGTTTCTGATGATCCGCCCCTGATATTTTCAAAACAATTGAAATAAAGTGTATCTGTTTTTTTTTTTAATGGGGACTTATCTTTATTATTATAAAAACTATGTCATGTAGGAGTCCCCGTCCCCTCTGGATCCTTTGGTGAGATGGCCTCACCCAGCATGTGTTTCTTGCTGCATCGTGTTTGGTCAATGCGATCATGACTCCGAAGAGTTAGGACATGTCAGGACCTTGGGTATAGTGACCTGGCCGACAATCACAGGCATGCCATAGTTCGCTTTAAGACGTTGCTAGCTGGTACTGCAATTACTTTGCAATCATATGTTATCTGTTCGGTAAGCACTGAGGTCACCAGCCTGTCTTTAAGCAATGTGCCGAAGTGTTTTGCTCTTTGTACTGCGAAGTTTGGACTCAGGCACTTCGGTGCATTCAAAGAAACCTTTGAAGTGGCCCAATGCACTGATGCCTCTTCCACCATTCCGTTCCTGACGATGGCAGACATCACCCTCACAGAAGGTCCCTTGGAACATGGAGAAAAGTGATGAAAGCGCAGCGTTTAGCTTGCCAGGATGATCCCTGAAGCTGGTGCATGGTCATGAATTGGGGCCCCGTTGTATATCTATTAGATAATTAGTACATATAATATAATGAAGTTGAATGATATGGGCCATAAGCATGTCATGTCATCATGATGACAGCACTCGCCTAACTTTTGGGAGCCTCGCATCCGCCATGCCAGATTATGATACTATTGATTGGGGAAATTGGCAAGCAGACTGGGCGACCACCTCCATCGCTGCCGGCGCTTGGCAGTCTGCTGCTCCTCTAATTATTGTGTCTGGGCTCGATGTCATGGGGCCGGAAAAACATCATCAGGAGTAGTGAGAAAGGGAAGGGATGACAAGGGTCATTCATAGTACCTGCGGGCGCCCCCACAGGAAGTGGCCGCTGTTTTAACGGGTGGGGAACTTACATGGTTCATCGTGGCTTACAAACCTGTGAAAAATGGGATTCTCAAGGCAATGGGATTCCGAAGGCAATGCAACTCCCAAGGCCCAAGGCATGTCCTAGTTCCATACTTTTGTTTGGGCCCCCCCCCCCTCCGAGCTACCTTGTAACATAGCATGGTATGGGGGATGAAATGTGATGAATTGGGGTGATCTTTTCATGAGTGGAAAGGTGTGGATTCAAAATGGCATCCATTGGTGTTTGTAGAACTGCAAAAAAACGAATTTGAATCATCGCATATTGCACCTGAAATCACCAATGGGAATTGGACAGTGAAAGGTTACTTTCTTGGTCTACAGTCTACCTTTCGAGTCTTGCAACATCAAAAATAATTCATTCGGCAAGGGAACCCGGACAGTGTGGAGGAAGACAAGTGCTGACAAGATCTTCTGACCAGACCTTCAAGAAGATCTTCATGCAAGGACCTTCTGACGAGAATGTGGCAAGATCGTCATACAAGGACGGTGGACCTTGCAGAGGCTTCTGCAAGAGCTTTGGACGAGAAACTCTAAGAACGTCCGGCAACAGCTTTCATAAAAGCAACCCTCAATCGAATAGACAAAACAGATGAGGTTTGATCAGATCTGGCCGGTCAGCAGGGAGATTGTCTGAATGGATGATGGGAGCAAATTAGATTGGACAGATTGGAATAGTTGGGATTGGAGATAGATGGGTAGGTAGGTAGATAGATAGGCAAGACATAATAAGAGGATACTACAATAAGATAAGACATAGAAGATAAGATAAGGATAGATAAGGCAAGGTGAGGTGAGGTGAGGTAAGATAGATAGATAAATAGACATCTTGATTGATTGGTTGACTGATTGATTGATGATTTATTGTTTGATTGATTGATTGATTGGTCGATTGATTGATTGATTGATTGATTGATTGATTGATTGATTGATTGATTCATTATTCATTATATAGATAGGTAGGTACCATAGATAGATAGATCGTCAGATAGTTGTATAGATAGATAGGTTCCCTAGATAGACACTACACTTAGGCCAGCACTATTGCATATATAGATACATAGACAGATCTTAAAGGGAAAGGAAAGAAACAACATGAAAAAACAGAAACAAGTAAAGGATCATGGTCATGATGACACCATCGTCCTATTACACGGCAGACAGAAAGATAGAGATAGACTCGGAGATAGAGATATAGATGCATAGGCAAACACCTAGAACAATAGAAAGATAGTGAAAGATACATAGTGGTTAGAGGTGAACACTTTAGGTTGATAGCCGATAGAGAGGCCGATACCTAGGCAAATCAATGTCTGTTTCTATGTGCACTGCAGGCAACCCAGAATAGCCGAAGTGGAAGTGACGGCTATTGGCTTCGCATGAACTATGGCACCGTTTCGGCCAGCAGTGCCTTGGCTTTTTTGCTCCAAATGACTGGTCATAAACAGAGAAAACTTCTTTTGACATTTCAGTTAGATACAACTAACACCTGGATATCACAAGATTTCGAGGTATTCAACAGATGATTTCTTTGGGACCACTACAATCCGCATCCAACCATGGGGATACGAACTATACTTCCTCCAGCGGAGTCCCGTGAGTCATGGTACGAACTTGTCATGGCATCATCCGTGTCAAAGCATGAGGAACCCTGCCTTCCCTGAACATAGTTTCCTGCTTGATTATTGCACTGAACTCCAAAGATGCTTGTGACTTATTGTTATATGTATACATATGTATACATATGTTTAGTTATGATTTTCTTTTTGCCTGTGAAAATGGTCCCCTTGTACCAAGATTTGCCAGTGTGGTTCAAAGTGGTTTCGGACAAACTGGCTACACTAGATGCCACCTCCATTGGGTTTCATGGAACATTGAAAGACCCATTTTTTTTTTGCCATCACATGTGGTGATTTCCAGTCGATCTCCTTTTTCTACATTCTTGGGACAAATGAGGGCGTCCAGCAATTGGAGGCCGAAAATTGAATGGTTGCACTGAGGGAAATTATGAATGATAAACCATATTCCTGACCAATTCTCAGAAACATGGATCAACCACTAAACTAACACACCGTACAGTAAACATCCGTAAAAATTGTAACCAGCGGAAATCTGTGCTTCCCCCGGACTTCCCCCAGGAAATGATTTTCAAAATTGGGTTTCCATAAATGGGTTTGTCTGAAACTTGGGTATGGCTAGGTCCACTGGTGAATCTATAGCCCATTTCTGGACACACTGACATGATTATATTTTTGACTACTATACCGCCATGTTCCTACTTTGATCATCTTCAATCCACCATTTTGGTAAATCCTCATTTTCAGACACACCCGCATCATGTCATTGGCCATGTAAAATAATATAAACACATATCCCATTGTCTCCTCATTATCTCATTGGTGTATCTAGCGTGTAATCTACTATGTTTGAAGCTCAGACCTTCCATTTTCAGACGCGCCCAGATATCATGTCGCTGGCCATACATCCCAATGCATTCAGGTTGTATCATTAGTTTCCTTATTAAACCATCAGTTTTTGATGTTAAAACCACCATTGTCAGATGCTCCCAAATATCATGGTGTTTGTTATATCCACCAGTTGGCTTAAATCTCGATTATATCACCAGTTTTCCTTGTGTTAAATTCATCACCGTTTAATGGTGAAATTCCGTTTGCACACAGTTGGCAACATATTGTAATACTTTATAATGTAATAGCAGGTTGGCTACTTATATCGGATCCCATTATACCAGCATGTATCCAAAATTAATCTCATCCATTCAGGATCCCCCAAATGTTTATATTTGGGGTATTAACGACAGTTTGGTGGAGGGTAATTCTGGGGAACACGGCTCATTCAACACCCTTGAGGCGTTCAATTCATGAAGGAAGAGCCCAAATACGTATATGTTCCTCGGTTTGGGACCTCCGGTACGCTTGGAAACAGGCAGTTGGTTGACGCTTTTGGGTACCAGCGTGTGGGATATTTGACAACATTTGGGTGGTTTTGGAGGTATGATAATCATAACTCCAATGTGATTATGCAGAGGCGTTGCCAGCCGCAAATTCAGGATGGGATGCACAGAGTTTCTCAAAGGAAAAGGGGTGGGGTGGGGTTGTGTATTGTGAGAACCTGCACATCAAGTTGCACACGCGCTTGATGCTCCGATACAAACGTAGAAAATGCATGGGTCGTAGGTTCAGGCGGGCCTTCCGTGGTTGTGTCGTGGTCTTGGACAACTAATGCAAACATTTGCGCATCAGTCACCAGTAAAGATATATACGAAGTACAGTTGTTGCTCCAACTTCAGGAAAGATAGGTTTGTCATTTTTTAACAGCTGAAGCACTGGAAAGTTTTTATGATAGCGTTTGCAAACCCAATGTGTGTATATTGATTTCATTTACTGAAGATTCCTTTAAGCAACCTTATATATTATATATTGTATTATATATTATGTTTATGTATCCTGTTTATTTCTTATATTCATGCCCTTGCTGTGCACTCCGTCAACCAAAATTTGGCGTGAACCCGCTGTGGAGGGGGCATGAGCTTCAGGATCCCAAGTCGAGGCAAACATGTCACAAACATTCATGTGGTAAAAAAACCCTAGAAATAACATGAAATAACCAATCATTCTCTATTTTTTGGCAGACATAGATGGTATTGCCTCCATCCAGACTTGACGGTTTATGGCTGGGCTTACCTGCTTATATACACATTGAGAAAAATCACTCATTTCATGCCTGCCTTTCATCTCCAGGTTCACATCACCGCTGGCCCCTCTTGGCACAGGGCGCCCTTGATTGCCTAAGGAAAAGGCCGTCGCTTGCTGCACGCCGCATTGCAGCTTTTGATGGTAAGCGGAGCCGCCTGACTTCTAGGTGGCCTTCGCTTCGCCGCTGCTGCTGGGCATCTACGGCGGTGCTCAGCCCACGCCCTGCCGGCGATTGGCTGGCAACTTTGCACTACGTCCTGGATGAGCTCTTTGGCATCAACCATGGGGTCCGATGGCAAACTTGAGACTGACCGATATGGTGTTCCCCAGTTTGCCGGCGATGTGGAACTCCCAGAGGAGTATGTGGACAGAGCTTGGGATTTGTTTCCATGGACGGGCAAGAAGCTTGAGACCATGAACAATCTGCTGGACTCTGACGACATCATGAAGTCCAGGATCCTTCAGGGCAATACAAAGCCCAAAGTTGCACATCATCCACCAGTTGGCAAAGTTTGGATCAAGCAGATCTTTGCCGGGCAAATGGGCCTGACTTTGGCCGCAGTGCTCTTTGGCATGATGGTGGGTGTTCCCTTGGATTCATCAAGCTCACCATGGGATGCAACTGATTCTTTAGCAGTAATGCAGGCCTTGGGGAAGTTGGTCAAAGGTCAACATTGCCAAAGGAGGTCAAGCCGAAGCCTTGTCGCTACGTGAGGAAACAAGGCCAATCCTTTCCCTGATCGTGTCAAAGCCAAACGGCACGTGTTTGTGGAGCAGCCCTATCGAGGAGCCTGAGATGAGTGATGTCCGTGCTCTCATTGAAGATGGTTCACTTTTTGCCTTCAAAGTCAATGGCTGTCAAGTGGGCTACTACTACAAAAAATCCAAGTTGCCCAACCACAAGCCCAGCTAGTACATCACTTCGATGGTTGCTGCCGAGTCTGTCTTTGCGGACTGCCAGTGCTAATGTCTTCAACACCAACCACTGGCGGGCAGCAACAAGTATGGACCTCGCACTGCTCAAGCTGCTGAATGGCCAAAGCAACTTGATCACATGGTTTTGGCATGTGCCATCCAGCAGGCCCACATCGAGCAGACCATTGTGTATGAGGCCATGACTGAGTATGAGGACGCGTTCCCAACAAGACCTGCTTCCACTCCTGCTTCCATTGGGTGATAGCAGCCTTTGATGCCAGTACGGCGTACTTGCAAAGCAGTGGCATTGCTCGACTGCTGATCTTGCGCTGCCCGAAGCCACCACCTTCTGGTGTTCACCCTTGGGCGCTATTCAGAGCCCGCGGCAGCATGTATGGAATGAAAGATGCTGGAAGAAGCTGGTGGATGAAACTCCTGCGAGATGCCACCGACTGTGGATAGATTGCATCCAAACTTGAGATGGCTCTGTTCTTTCTCTACGACAACGGTGCGCTTGTTGGCGTCATGGCCAGCCATGGCGCTGGCGACAAGTATGAGGAGTCCTTCAAAACCCTTACCGCCAAGCTGCATCTCAAGAAGAAGTCTGGTGAGTTTCGTTTCTGTGGCAAGAACCTCGTTCAGGCGGAGGACATGTCCATCTCCATTGAACAGGTGGACGCTATTGAGGGCTTAGAGTACCAGGTTCTGGACAAGCACCGCAGAAAGTCTCCCAATTTGCCCTTGGATGAGCAGGCGACAAGTGACTTCCGAGCTTTGATTGGAAGTGCCGGGTGGGGTTCGACAGGCGCGGCCTGACTGCATGGTCAATGTCAGCATTGCCAGCCAGAGGATTGGCAATCCCACCACCCGAGATGTGATCGAGCTCAACAAAGCTGTGAAGATGTTGAAAGATAGTGCTGACGCAAAATGGTGTTTCAAAGCTTCTGGACTCACGCTTGAGAACTGCATGGTCTTCATGTGTGCTGACTCCAGGTTTGCTAACACTGGAGGAATGAAATCTCAGTGCGGCTACATCATTGGCCTGACCTTGCCCTCCATCACTGAAGGCGAAGAGACCCCGATCATTGTGATTGAAGCCAATTCTTCCTCTATCAAGAGGGTGTGCCGAAGCACTCTTGCTGCTGAGGCCAACGCCTATACCTTTCAGGCGCTGAAGCCGCGATCTCGCCTCCATTCTGCGAGAGATCCAAAACCCTGGGATTCCACTGAGCACACCGGAAGCTGAGTTTGCATTGAAGCCCGCTATTGGCTTCACCGATGCAAAGAGCCTCGAAAGCACCATCACCAAAGATGCTGGACAGCCGCCCGACAAACGTGTGAAGATTCTTGTTGCCCAAGTACGTGAGATGATGGAAGGAGAATGTGCCACCCACTGGCTTGATACAAGCCAAATGCTTGCGGATGTCCTGACCAAGTTGGGTTGCGAGCTTTAGCTGATGGAATCTGGAAGATTGCCCCGAGCCATGAAGCACTGGAAAGAAAGATAGCCATCAGGGCCGGACGACAGCAACGGAAGAAACAGCAGAAGGAGCAGCAGGATGATAGTTCAGGCAGCGTGGATGTTCCACCTGAGAACTGAGGACGGGTGAGAAAAATCACTCATGTCATGCCTGCCTTTCACCTCCAGGTTCACATCACCGCTGGCCCCTCTTGGCACAGGGCGCCCTTGATTGTCTAAGGAAAAGGCCGTCGCTTGCTGCACGCCTTATTGCAGTTTTTGACACATATTATGTGGATAGATGGGTGGATAGGTAGATAGATAGGTAGATAGACAGACAGATCAATACATGATGTTTTGCCCAGATAATAGTGCGCAAGGTTGCGCTAGACAGACCTTGCACCACTTTGAGCGGCCGCCACCGACAGAACGCCTTGACAATTGACATGCGCACTGACATGCACGATATGATATGTGTATATACACATATATATATATACACATACATATATATGTATATAGACATATCATATGTACACATATGTATATAACGGCATAATATTTATTGGCATAGATGCTGACATAGATGCTGGCACTTACTAGCATGCGGCAATTCTCACTGCAGCAACAAGACTGTCAGTTTTGTACGGTAACGTATATGCTTGCCATTGTGCATTAGGAAACCTAGATCTTTCCGCACATGTAAGCATAGAGCAACGTATGATACACCCGCAGATGTATATATTTAGTCTAGATAAACAAACAAGAATGTAGTTTGTACAAGGTGTTCTCTCCATGCTCGCGTGTATATACAAAGATATATATTGTTGTACATATGTGGTTCTGTTCATACCAAGTATTTGTTGCAAGTGAATGCATACATGCATACATGCATACGTGCATAGATGCATATATAGGTAAATAGAATCATCCATCCATCAATCCATCAATCCATCAATCCATCCATCCATCCATCCATCCATCCAACCTGAACATGCCCCAATGAGGACAAGACCATGTTTCAAAATTATCCCAGCAAGAGACCCCGAACAGTGTGGGGGTGTGAGGATAATCTAGGATAATGTATGATAATATATGACGATGTATGAAAACTTTGAGGATCAGGATGATGATGAGGATGATGATGATGATGATGATGATGTTGATGATGAAGATGATGCTGTTGCGGACTATGATGTTGAGGATGATGATGTTGAGGATGATGAGGTGAAGGAGGATTATGTTGAGAATGATGAGGTGGAGGATGATGATGTTGAGGATGATGATGCTGAGGAGAATGAGGATGACAATGCGGAAGATGAGGTGGAGGATGGTGATGGTGTCCTGGCAAGATCTCTGTACAGGGTGTCTTTTAGGGGTCTTTTGGCAAGATCTCTTTTTGAAATCTCTGTAGAAGCTCTCTAAACAGCTCTCTTGGCAAGATCTCTGTAAGAGACCTCTTGGCAAGATCTCTGCAACAGATCACTATGCGTCTCTGTACAAGATCTCCAAAAGAAGTGTCCTGGCAAGATCTTTTTACAAGATCTCCGTAAGAGGTCTCTTGGCAAGATCTCTTTATGAGATCTCTGTAGATGCCTCTTGGGAAGATCTATGCAAGAAACCTCTTGGCAAGATCTCTTCAATAGAGATCTATGCAATGTCTCGGTGCAAGATCTCCAAAAGAGATGTCTTGGCAAGACCTCTGCACAGGATGTCTATAGGAGGTCTCTTGGCAAGATCTCTTTATAGATCTGTGTAGAAGCTCTCTATAGTAGCTCTCTTGGCAAGATCTATGCAAGGGATTTCTTGGCAAGATATCTGTAGAAGATCTCTATAAGAGGTCTGTAGGCAAGATCTCTGTACAAGCTCTCTGTAAGAGGTCTCTTGGCAAGATCTCTGTATGAGATCTCTGTAGAATCTCTCTTGGGAAGATCTATGCAAGGAGACCTCTTGGCAAGATCCCTGCAATAGAGATTTATGCAATGTCTCTGTACAAGATCTCCAAAAGAGGTGTCCTGGCAAGATCTCTTTGCAAGGTCTCTCTAAGAGATCTTTCGGCAAGAAGTTGTGAAATCGCAATTTCACACCAGTTTCTGACGTCCGACCTCCATTTCGTGCGACAAGGTTGCAGCTGAAGTTGCAAAATTGCAATTTTACACCAATTTTTGACGTTCGACCTTCATTTCGTGCGAAAAGGTTGCAGCTGAAGTTGCAAGATTGCAATTTTACACCACTTTTTGACGTCCGACCTCCATTTCGTGCGAAAGGGTTGCATCTGAAGTTGCAAAATTGCAATTTTACACCAGTATTTGACGTCCGACCTTCATTTCGTGNTGCGAAAGGGTTGCATCTGAAGTTGCAAAATTGCAATTTTACACCAGTATTTGACGTCCGACCTTCATTTCGTGCGAAAAGGTTGCAGCTGAAGTTGCAGAATCACAATTTTACACGAGTTTTTGACGTCCGACCTCCATTTCGTGCGAAAGGGTTGCATCTGAAGTTGCAAAATTGCAATTTTACACCAGTATTTGACGTCCGACCTTCATTTCGTGNTGCGAAAGGGTTGCATCTGAAGTTGCAAAATTGCAATTTTACACCAGTATTTGACGTCCGACCTTCATTTCGTGCGAAAAGGTTGCAGCTGAAGTTGCAAAATTACAATTTTACACAAGTTTTTGACGTCCGACCTCCATTTCGTGCGAAAGGGTTGCATCTGAAGTTGCAGAATCACAATTTTACACGAGTTTTTGAAGTTCGACTTCCGTTTCGTGCGAAAGGGTTGCATCTGAAGTTGCAGAATTCGCAGTGCGCCACAGCGAGAGCGATCCAATGCGCACAAAGTGACGAGAGGGTCGCGCGAGCACATGTTCGATTTTCACAAAACATTGTGCGCACCACGAAAAATGAACATTGAAAATGTCAAAAACGACGTCTTACCTAGGTCTCAACCACATTTTTGTCGAGGTCCACGAAGTCCTGCGCCTGCCACGAAAAATGAACCCGAGGTCATCGAAGTACTGCACCTGCCACGCAAATTCATCATCATGTCCAAAATCAAAATCGACGACAGTTTCACAAAACGCGACTTTCGACCCTTTAAAAACGTCGTCCAAGTTCAAATACTGCGCCTGCCACGAAAAAAGACCTCCGAAAACACCTCTCATTTTGACCCGCGCCTGCCAACGTTTTAGCACCGCGCAGAATGTCCTACGCCTGCGACACGGATTGAGAAGTGTCCGATGTCCTGCGCCTGCCACACAAAACGACGTTTCACACCTGCAAATGTCCCGGATGTCCCACGCCTGCCACACGAAATGAACATGGCTCAAAAAACGAGCACGGCACGCTGGTAAAACGACACCTTTCGACATGACCACCAGCTTGCACAGTCGAAACACACATGGACATCTCAGAGGGGAACTTTTACACGAGAATTTGCAGGAAAACGCCGCGCCCCAGATCCGAGGCGGCAACTTTGTGCGAGCCTGCGCAGCTGAAACGAAACGAAGAAACACTTTATGCGGAAATTTATCGGAAAAATGGCCACCCACCTTGACCACACCAGGCCTTTACTACTACCGTAAAAACCCCTCAGCGTGGACACACTGTTTGGGGAAAAGTCAATGGATACTGTGTTTGAAATCAAGCGAAGAGACAAAACACATAGGAAAACCATGGAGAACCTAGGTAGGAAATCCCAAGAATCCAAGATCCAGGCCAAACTATCCATGTTTGAATATGTTGTCGCTTTCTGAAAGGACCATTGGACTGTGAAAAGGACAGAAACCTTTCATTGGTCAACTTTCATTGGCCCTGAGGTTGCTACTGCGACTTACCAACAGCGGCTTGCAGATGGCCCCTTTTCTTTTAGCTTTGGCGCATCCGGCGGCACAGAAAGTTTTAGTTTTCCCTCCGCCGCTTGGCATGGACTTGGCGCCGTGTGAACATGGAACTTGGGTGTCGAAATGTGGCATTCTCCCGTTGAAAATGCTAGCAATTTCAGCAGTGAATATGATTGCACACCAAGCCAAGAGGTCAAATCCGCCAGTAAAAAATCTTTGAAGGCCCATGAGATTCTCAGACTGGAAACATCTGGAAACCATCCAGCTGGGCTGCAAATTGTGTTGCAGGTGGATCTCTCCGCATACATCCACAATGGTTCAGAGTTCAAGGCAGGTGGTGGGTGTTTTGGACTTCAAATTCAAAACCGGTCTTAATATTGGAATTGCAAAATCATCCAAAAACCCAGTGGTTGAGAACAACATCATGTCCCCCACTATTGGATGGCCATGGCTCACGGGTATACCGTAACTTCCTTTACCACTTGATCCGCAGGTATTTCATTTCCTTGTAGATTTGTCATGTCAGGCCTGCAGGTTCCTCAGGAAACGGTGAATATCCGAGTGAGATATAAGGGCCCCGCTTCCAACAACCATGCCATGATTTCGCCCAACTAGGGCGCCACCCTAGTTTATCATCATTTTCCCCATGAAAATAGTTATAGGTATCCCATGTGATACCCCGTGCATCCCCGTGCCCCATTTCAAAGACACCCATAGGACAAAACCATGTTGGAGATGGAGATCCTCTGTGATCAATCAACTTGCTTGGACACTATACGTGTCGGTGGTGATGGTGATGTGGGAACCTGGACAGTTGCCCGGTCGATTGCCAGAGGGTTAAGTGTTGATGTACGCTATGGCGGTATTACATGGTAACAAACTGCATCTTGTTTGCCTACTCCTGTTGATTTGTTACACTGAAGTGTGCGCATCTTCTTGTTTTGATGAGTGACTTGTATATGCACATGTACTACATATGGAAATATATGTCCCTCCGCGAAAGAAGGTGTCCTGACGTGTTTGACCACTACCGCAAAACGCCAAGGCTCCTGTGTAGGATTCATTTTTACTCACTGGATGGTTGGTCCCTTGAAACCCACCATGTCCATGTTGAATTTGTCTCTCTGAGCTTGGAAAGCTTTTCTTTGGAACCACACCCGAAACGAACCAGAAAACGAATGGCAAGCAATGCGAGCAACAAAACTGAGAAAAGAGGGAGAGGGAGGAAAGCAGTTGTTTGGATCACTTTGGATAGTTTTGAAGATTTTGAGCTGGCACGCGTTATGTCATGTTCCGGAATGCGTAGGGGAGTATTCTGTATTCTCGTTTATCTTTTGGGGTCTGGGGGTTGGCCGCTGGCCCTTACTCGGCCGTCCACCGCCGTCTGCATTGAGGATATATGGCGGTGGCTATGGGGGCTGAAAGAGTGTGACTTTGGGATGTTTTTGCGTGTCCTGAAATGTCATCACTCTACGCTCCACGCTGCCAACTCTACCCCCTCCATCGTGCACACTCCACAGACTCTACTGAAAACTCCACACTTCACACTCCACACTTTACACTCCACACTCCAAACTGGACACTCCACCCTCCACACGGACACTCCACCCTCCACACGGACTCCACACTCTATACTCGCCAATACACTCCACACTCCAGACCTTACACTCCACCCTCCACTTCACAAACTGCACTCCATAGTCTAAACTCCACACACCACACTCCAAACTCCAGTCTCTACACCCCACCCTCCACCCTCCACCCTCCACCCTCCACCCTCCACCCTCCACCCTCCACCCTCCACCCTCCACCCTCCACCCTCCACCCT
>BGPT01002067.1:558-12948 GCA_003297045.1 Symbiodinium sp. clade C Y103 | reverse complement strand
CCCTCCACACTCCACACTCCACACTCCACACTCCACACTCCACACTCCACACTCCACACTCCACACTCCACACTCCACACTCCACACTCCACAACCACACTCGACGCTGCAAACTGTACACTGCAAACTCGATGCCCTACACTGCAAATTCTACACTGCAAACTCCAAACTCAATTTTCTACTAGTACATTCCATATTCCACACACTCTGTAGACTTTCCACACTCTACACTTCAATCTCCACACGCGGCCCTCCACACTGTAAACACCCACCACTCTCCACACCCGACACTCTACACTCCACGATGCTCCACGCTTTACACTCGACACTCCACACTTTACCCACCCGACGCTCTTCCTGCACCCTTGCGCTCCACGCTCCACGCTCCACACTCTTTCTTGAGGGTGCTTATTGAAGGTGAAAGCGTGATGATATTTCGTTCGGTGCAGGTGAACGAACCGTCATTAATTTATCTTGGCTGAGCCCAGGCAGGAATCTAGAAAGGTACATTTACTGACATGTGCCATCTCACTAACATGCCAAGAACCGTTGGAAAACATCGGAGGAACATGGAGGAACATACAAGACTGTTGCAGACTGTTCCATAGTTGTGCCAGTTTGTTTTACAAAAGTGTCTTTTGCGGGTTCGGTGTTTTCATATGTTTTTGACGTTGTTGCGCGGTCGCACTCAGAACATCAGAAAGCATTGAGTAGCACATTGCGTACGACATCATGCAACAAATCGAAAGCGGGTTTCCAGAATGCAAAACACGTTGCTTCTCACACAGTTTTCGCATGTTTTCAGCCAAACAACACAGTAAATGCTGCATGTTTGTACCTGCTAATGGAAACCAAACACTGCAATTTGCAGTCTTTCTTGGAGTTGTGGCATTTGTTCTTGTGTAACATTTTCCATCAGTACTAAAAAAAAACATCCCCAGAGCAGTCGGAGCGGGTTTGGTTTTTCATTTGACATTCTTTGAAGGCCGAGGGAACGGAGCTTGGAGTTGGAAAAACCATGAAAAAATCAATGTTCATAAATATTCAACTTGATAATAGGCTAACAGTTGATTGTCACCGAACTCACTTTAGTATGTTTCGCCAGACTCCCCATTTATACTTATCTACTTTGCCAAGGTGTCAGGTATTTCTAGTGGAATTGAAGTGACGGTGAACTCTTGGCTGACGGTCAGCGTGTCCTTGACGACCAGTGAGACGGTCTTCAATGGCAGCATTCCATGGACAGCGCTGTCCCAGTTGGACATGATCTCGGATCAGGGACCTCAGACTGAGAGGGCAGCAAAAACCTATGGTTTTCAAGGGATGGGAATATAAATCCGGGATCTATGTTGGGAATGTAATGGGACTAAATCCCGAATATATGGCGAGAGTACAATGGGACTAAATCCCGGATATATGATGGGAATATGATGGGACTAAATCCCGGGTAGATATAAATATTTTATGAGCTACAGCCAAAATTTACCGCAAGGGAGAGTGGTATTCGAGGCATCTTTATTTTTCGAAATTGAGCTGAGGCTTGGAAAACGATAATACGCTCTTCAAGAAACGATCATATTTGCTGACACTGGAAAACCTGGAAAACGAGAATGCACTCTTCAAAATTTGATGACTAAGAGCTATGTATTACATATTCATCGTGGCCCATATAATGAATATTCATGGGAATACAATGGGACTATATATATATATAATATTATACTGATTTATCATATATATATATATATATCTGGAATATATAATGGGAACAGAATGGGAATAAATCCCGAATAGATGATGGGAATATACTGGGACTAAGTGACTGAATCCCGAATGTATGATGGAAATATAATGAGAATATAACGGGACCAAATCCCAGATATCTGATACTGATAGGAATATGATGAGAATTGAATGGGGACACCATTTTTCTTGGCGATATCTGAGCAACAATTTGATTGGGGATTTGTTTGAAAATGGAAACATCATGTGTATATTATGAGAGATATGATGATACCCCAGCTATATGCGGGAGTGGTCTGCAGCGGGGGTGCGTTGGTGGATGAATTTGGGATAGAATGGGAATATATTAGATGGATATGCTGGGGGTACGATAGGACTTCATTGAGAATCTACGGGTAATGCGAACACAGTGGGGCTACATCCAGAATGTGCTTGGAATGGGGTACCGAGCAGTTCTGTTGTCAAAAAAAAAGCTGAGCAGTTCTTTTGTCAAAAAAAGAGCAACAAGGCTTCGGCTTGGATGGGCCGGCGTCGAAAATCCACCATTTGTAGATCATTTCCGAACGAAACCCAATTTCCATAGCTATCTATCTATCTATCTATCCATCCATCTATCTATCTATCTATCTATCTATCTATGTACATATATAATCTAGTTTAAATACCGGAGGGCATATTCCAAGATCATAGGAATATCATGGGGTCCCTTTTGGGGGATTGGTTAGTTAAAACCGAGTGCTACATCACCAAAGCTGCCAAAGCTTTTGGGTTAGTTATGTGGGTGTTCATCCCCTAAAGAATGGCAATTTGGGTTTTGGATCATACCTTCTTAGCATCTCTTAGCAACATTTGGGAAGACTCTGCAATCACCTGGAAAACTATTTCTAGAATACAGAGTGGGAAACCATTGGCTCTTAAACAGCTTTGATGGGACCATACGAAACCTGATTCTTGATGCAGTAAGGGTTTATTTGTTTGGTAGCCTGGGGCTAGCGGGAACAAAACGTGTTTGTATGGTTTCGATGGAGTCCTCCAAGATGCGAACATTATTCTATCTCGTGTGATCCTTACGGGAATATACACATCCTGACATTTATCCGGACATGTTTTCTTTATTTTTTTGTGACATGTGTTCAGGCATGTATCCTAAAAGGCATTCTGACATGTATCTTGACATGTACTTTGACATCTATCCTAACATGTAGTCTGGCAAAAACATATTTGGGCATATATTCTGGCATCAACTCTCACATATTGTTTGACCTCATGTGATCTGCCATTTTTTTCATGCGACATTTGTTTTGATATTTGTTCTGGCATTTCTTTTCACATTTGCTTTGGCAAGTTTCATATTAATCTATCCTGATATATTTTTTGTCATTGACATTGGCATATCGTCTTAGTCTTACAGTTGATCTTCCCATTTTCTCATGTGATATATTTTCTGACATTTATTCTAGCCTCCATTCTGGGGCGCCTTTAGTCCAGAAGCTTGGCATGGACTCTGGTCAGTCACCCAGATCTGAAAAGGATGAGGCGGAAGAGGAGGAGGTGCTGACACAAAATCTTACCTTCACCGGTGGAGGAAAATCCAGGTCGAATGATCGTTTCAGAAAAGGGGACCAAGAGATCCTTCAGCAACTGTGTCCTTGCATGTAGGAGATCAACCCGTGCTAGGCTTTGTTTAAAGCAAAGTTTTTCAGATGTTTGCTGGAACACCAGCTGACACCCCCATGCTTATGGTAAAACATTGTAAAATTCCATTGGTTTCCACTTGGAACTTTCTCAGAAATCAATCCGATGACTTGTTCGCCTCCGTTCCGGCCGACTTGGCCTCAGGACTTGGGGTGACCATCCAAAACATTGACATCACCAACTCGCGGGGTGATTGCGATGGCACGAGAAAACACGGCTCTGACGAAAAGGCCAGCTTGGCAGCTTGGCGAAGATGGCGGGTTTCGGCTGTCATCGACCAAAACAATTGAGAATATGCAAGCCCCACTGGCAGTGTCTGCAGATATTTGTACACACTTCTAGCATGTATGAAGTGCATGTGTGCATGTGAGTCTTTGAAATACAGTATAATGCAAAATATCTTGGGGACATCAGTGTGGAGTGCTCACCTGCGACCGGGAGGGTCGACATGATGTGTTTGCTATTTTGTTGGGACTAGGATTCCTGACTCCTTGTCCACTTCAACTTGATACAGACATCAAGCCAGGTCGCATTTGACAGAGCTTTCCACGTAGAAGTGCCTTCTGGGACCACAACTACGACCAGTTCTACTAGCACTTCGAGCAGCAGCACTTCTAGTAGTAGCAGTAGTTCTTCGAGCAGTAGCACTTCCAGCACTTCGAGCAGCACCACATCTAGCAGTAGCACTTCGAGCAGCACCACGTCGAGCAGCAGAACTTCCAGCACTTCGAGCAGTAGCACTTCGAGCAGTAGCACTTCGAGCAGTAGCACTTCGAGCAGCAGCACTTCCACCAGTACTGTTTCCACCAGCAGCACATCCTTCAGCAGCACTTCCACTGGCACGTCCAGTAGCAGCACCACAACGTCCAGTAGCAGCACCAGCAGTACCAGCGCCAGCACCAGTACCACCGTGAGCGTCACCGGTTCCAGCAGAACTTCCACCAGTAGCAGCGACACTTTTACCGCTACGAGCACTTCCTCTTGGGCAACCTCCACCACCAGCTCGTCCACTGAAGTTTCCAGAACAAGCACTTCCATCACTGAAGCTGGTTTGCAGGGCAAACCCATGAAATTGTAACATCACTGGTGAGAACTTCATCTTCGGGGATTTCATAGCAGTTTTGTGGTGCAGCTGACCAGGGTAGTTTACTGGCTGCTTCGCATAATGCAGATACAAAGATATACAAAGATAAAGGCCCAAAACAACCAAAATTTGGGCATACTAAATGCCCGATCCACCAAAATGATGTACAAAAAATTGCAAGTAACAACATCCGGAGTGAGTCTTATTGCGAGCCTCTTTAATTACTTTTGGACGATTTGGGAATATGAGATTCTTGTGAGGCCAGCCTTGCCATACCTTGCTCCCCCTCAATGGTACTAATAGATCGGCTACAGAATTTCTGAGGATATTGCTTTGCGATTCGTCGGGGAAGGGATTCGCAAAACATATCCTGGTTTTATGATGTTTATGTGCCCGCTTTTCTAATTTGATGCATCTATATACATTTAACAGATGTCCCGCCAGGCCTGGGGTTCTCCGACAGAACATTGCCTCCGCTGAGGTCTTTGTGACATTGCCGCTGTCATCGCTAGCGTTGGTGTTAGCGACTTCATAGGAAAACGCCATTATGTTGCAACGGGGTTTCGGGTGGGGGGGCAGGGGGCAACAATGTTCAACAACATGACTTTGACATTCACGCGCAATAACATGCCACGTCTTTGGCACGGTGCTCTTAAGAGCACGTAATGTAATATATGTAATGTGTTGCTTTGTGTTGTTTGGGGGTTTTGGGCGGGGGGGGGTTGGGGGGTAGGGAGTGGTGCAATAGCGTTCAAAAAAATGTTATTGCAGATGATGCTACGCTAGGGCACGCTCACGTCATTGCTCTTCTTCAATGTTACGTCACTTCATGGGAAGTTCATGTACTGCAGAGTTTGCTATGCCAGGGCACGCTCACGTCATTGCTCCTCTTGCACGTTACACGTCATGGGAAGTTCATGTGCTGCGGAAGTTCATGTGCTGCAGATGATGCTAGGGCACGCTCACGTCATTGTTGTTCTTCCATGTTAGGTCACGTCATGGGAAGTTCATGTACTGCAGATGATGCTATGCTAGAGCACGCTCACGTCATTGCTGTTCTTCCATGTTACGTCACTTCATGGGAAGTTCATGTACTGCAGAGTTTGCTACGCTAGGGCACGCTCACGTCATTGTTTTTCTTCCATGTAACAGAGAGCCTTAGAACGAATTCATAGAGCTCTTGCCTTGCATAGAGAGAAAGCTTCAAGAGGATTAGCAAGTCCGTCGCAGTGTTTTGAAAAAGCACTGTGGAACATGAACATGTAGCAGCTTGAAGAGAAAGAAACTGACTATCAAGACAGGAGCCGGTGTGCAAACCACAAATTTCGATGGTATTCGCAATAGACTGCACAGGGGTCTTCATTTCGACTGGTGCCCGCAGTGTTTTTGAAACACTTTGAGCTGGTTGCACGTTGCAAGATTACAAAATCGACGACCCTTCCAGTGTTTTTTGCTGTTGGGAAGATCTCAAAACCAAAATGGGATGAAAATTTCTCTTTGGTGAAACGGACATTTTTGACAAATGTCCGCGCGACCAGATGTCTTGTTGCAAGTACTTAATTCAAGGACGGCGCAAATATATCGGAAAAAAAAACATGAAAAACCATACAAAACACACATTGCAATATAAAGAATTTCATTGCAGACATTTGTGTCCCGGAGAACCTAAGGGCTGCGCAGACAGATGTTTTATGATGTCTTATGAGCCCCCCTTTTATGATGTCACTGATCTAACACATGTCATGGAGAATATAGAAGCAAAGTTCTTCAAATGATCTGACCGCCATGGGTGTTGCTGAGGAAAGCACCTCGGTGGCTCAAAACCTGCAAGCCGCGGTTCTGCTGGAGCTGGAACAGGCCACCGACGCCCTGCTCGGCGCCTTGGCAATATGGGGATAGATGGAGGATGATGCAGGCATACAAATATAATATATGTATGTATATATATATATATCTATAGTATTTATATATTTAATAAACACACACACACACACATATATATATATGCATATAATATGATTTATCACGTTTGATGTAACACATGATATTTACATTATATATTACCCTAGGATAAATTAACATAGAGGTGGAAAGCTCATGGTTTGTCTGCGAAAATGCTTTAAAAATGGTTGATTTTCCACATGACGTATAATTTAGCCTGGGGTATAAACTATATACTGCATGATGCAAAACACAGGGGTTCAATTGGCAAACATGGTGTTTTCCAGCAATTCTTGAAATTCCAGGTGGATCCTGATTGTTGAAGAGTTGGTAGCATTTGGAAGTGACTCATGTCATCGGTAGCCCCAAAATGAGATGGGTTGCCACCCGCAAAATAACACAATGTCATTTGTTTTTTCCCAACCCTAACTCTATGACTCTATATAATCTGACCAGTATACCGGCCGCAAACCCGAAGAGGCGGAATTATTATCTCCTGTACACTTTGCGACCAAACGCGCCACGACTGACCGTACACTACTACTGGATCAACCCTGAAACGGCTCTGAAGTTTTCTTCACTGAGCAATGGAAAGCACAAGGGTTGTCACTCTTTTGGCAGGGACTTTTCCACTAAACTGCGTTGCATACAGTTAAGAAAAAAAGACGAACATGTCATCTTTTCTTAAGGTACAGGGTGGCCCATGGTGGCCCATGGTGGCCCTAAGTATATACATAAGCGACAACTCATCTCACTATTCACCTGGCGAGTTGGTGACAACCCGATGCAGAACCCGATGCAACTGGTAATTAACTGTTGTCCATTCTGTACCCAATTCATGTCATTAAATACATAAGATTTCATATGATTTCATATGATTTGATCTTTTGTTGTGACATTTCTTTTTACAGGTTCAATCCATGTATGTATGATACGCAAATGTGTAGAGACACCATATGTAAGTGTCCCAGTTGACCTGGCCAACAGGTGAGCTCTTCTCCAGCAACCAGAACAGCACGGCCGCAGTGGCGTCCTCCCCGGTAGGGACCATGGCGGCAGTGAAGTCGAAGCCTCAGGGGGTGGAGTTGGTTGGGGTTTAGAAGCAGGGGCCATGGCGGAACCACTCAAGTCGAAGGGATTTTTTGTGGAAAATTGTGGCTGAGGTTCGAGGGATTTCACACCTAAAAGCCCCAGAGGAGATTCAAACCAAACCCAAGCCTGATCTTCAGTGAGATTCAAAGCGGCACATTCATCCATCGCCACTTTTTCAGCTGTTGTAATAATTTCATCCGCCATGTTGTCGTCCACCTCCCTCGCTTTTCAGGCTGCCGGACCTCTCCAGCGTCAACGACAGCTTCATTCCGGCAATCCTGGAAGATAGTCCAGCCGCAGCCATTCTCCCAGCGGAGGTACGAGTAGTACGGCCTAAGAGATCTTAAGAGTGGGTGCTGGCTTGAGGGCTTGGGGTTGGATTTTCTTTCTCTGGAAAATGGAAGGAAATGGGACAATGGGCCTCGAAATTGTGGAAAAAGACCAAACATACACCATCAGTATCCATCAGTCATAAACCAACCATGGTATGGTGATCATGATGAGAACATGGGATACAGAACCTGGTGAATCTCATTTGGGTTTGTCCAGAAATGGAGGTATGATATACCCCCCAAAATGATATTTCAACAATTTTTGCAAGATGTAATGGTAAAAGCATTCGGTTTTGTGGGGTACCGGGTAGACATTTGCTCCAGGTCCAGTTGTGCGCATTGTTTCAGCTTGGTTGCCGGAGCGATTATTTGCAAGTCATATGGAAAGTCACACTTTCAAGCAGGTGATCATCACCACAGTTTGTTATTTTGCACACTTTTCAATGTGGCAAAGTGGTAGGCGTTGGAGCTGGCCCCGGGTGCTGCTTTGGTGATGACGACCTTCAACGGAGGCGCCTTTGCTGTTTGGGAGAGCCCCTTTTTTCACTTGGAGGATCGCTGAGTTAGGAAAGGCGGACAGGCCCCATTTTCTTTCAACATGGATTTGAAGACAGGTTTCCTTAGAGGTTAATAGATTTTCAGGGGGAGCGTTTTTTATGATTTTCGGGGGGGCGGGGCCCCGGTGGCGGTTTTCCATCACGCACAACATGAGGCCCGGGAAGGGATGTATCCCCCCAATTGCTGCAACCCATGCCATAGCTTAGCGTTTGGGATTAGGGTCCGCTAAGCGTTTTTCGCACCGATACACCCATACGCCGACACACCGCGTGCGCACCGATACACCAATTGCCGTCCGCGCCCCGATACACCGATACACGGAGATACCGATACATCGGTTGCCGCGCGCAACGAATGCTTATGACTGCCTTTTGTTTAGGGTGTGGGCTTGGTTTAGGGTTCTTTCAGGGTTTGTTTAGGGTTTGTTTAGGGTTTGTTCGGGGTTGCTTTAGGGTTGGTTATAGGGTACCTTAAACACAGCGATCGGCGTAACGGCATATCGGCGTCACACAGCGATCGGCGTAGCAGTGTATCGGTGTAAACACAGCGAGCATATCGGTGAAACGCAGCGATCGGCGTAACGGCGTATCGGCGCATTTACGCTTACGCACCCCAATCCCCAATACGCTGATTATCGCTGATTCAACGATATGAAATTCTTATTATTATTGACGCGGCAATGGAAGAGCGCCGTTTGGAAACAATGAAATCGGTTTCCATTTCCAAGTTCTTTGCCGAAAATTTGCCAAAGATAAGATAAGATCTGAATGATTTTGAGATATGACATGATATGACTCAACCATGCACCACCTATACTCATACGTGGGTTATTGTGGGTTGATGTATGTGCGCGCGCATGCACAACCAAGGTGAATATATGTCCCCTACACAACCGAGGTGAATACATGTCAGCACCAAGAGAGACACCGAGACACCTCAATATCGGTTTGTTGGTGGCTCGGTCGGGTTGAAAACGCGCACTTTTCTCCGTGCAATTCCCATAGGCACGGCGTGTTTTGTTGCATTTTTCTCCACGTATATCAGTGCTTCGTGGGGTTTGGGTTTGGGGGGGAAATAGCATGAAATAACGTACCTTGGCACCTTAACTTACGTAATGCTCGGTAACTTTGATGCTACATTATGGATGGGGTGGGTTGGGGGTGGGGGGGGTAATAACGTCCCTTCAACAACGTCATAAGTTGTTACGCCCTTGACAGATAAAGTTGATAGATATGATCTTGGCAGATAAAGTTGATAGATATCTGGCAAGACACATGTCGACAGCAACATGTTCACTCATTCTTCAGTGACTGTCGGCGCGCGTTTACGACCCGACCGAGCGTTGTTGGTTTGTCCGAAAATGGGCGACCCCTAAGTCTGCTGGTTAACCATCAATTTTCCCAAGTACAATAGGCATTTTGGGGGCGTTTCCCATCTTCAGACAGACCCTCCATGCGGAAAAATCACAAAGGCAATGGAAGCGCCAACCCCTTGGGCAGTGGCATCTCTGCCAGTGGCAGCGATGGCAAGTCCTTAGCCTCGGTGGTGGACGCTGTTGATATCTCCCTGGTAGACGTAGGATGCGGCTGGGCTGGGTGGATTCAGGTTGTTTTGTCTGGAAATGATGGCATAAGACCAAGCATTTTGGGGGGATGTAGCAGTGACAGTGGTATGATGGCAATATGATGGGATACAAGAATTTCCTTCATGGGATCATACAGGAGTATTTTCCATATGAAGTAAGAATGCTTACACCATGCGAGAAATATAGTGGCTCTTGCGAAAGCGCCTGAAATCAAACATCAGTTTGGAATAAACGGGCCATTTCAACCTTTTGGAAGGGGGAAGACATCAATTATTAGATCCGCAACATGTCAGTAATGCAACATGACTAACCAAGTTCAGGAGAAAAAGTAGGAAAACCAAATGACCGCATGGCAAATTGGAGGTGCAGTTCCAGGTATACAAGTGGTTATGCCGTTCGACACAACTGTTTTGTACTCCGGGGGTACCATAGCCCAACTTCTGGGTGTAAACATCCCATAGTTTTATAGGAAGTTTAGAAGTCAAACTTCCGACAACATGGACAGATGGAAAAGCCAAGATGGGAAGAGGCAAAGAAGAGAGAAGATCACAAGAGAGAAGATCAGACAGAAGAAAGTCAGAAGAGAGAAGATGCGGGCGCGCGAAAAGGTAGGAAAGTCGCGAAACACTGTGTTTTTCAAATGTTTTGTGGCTCCGGAGTCCGGAGGGTCGAAAAAGTAGGATGGCTCGCTAAAGCGGCGGGTGCGGAGACATCTGGGGAGATGAGAGATGAAAAATTGCACGCCGTTGTGGTGCGAAGCAAATTGTAAAGTCAAAATGCACAAAGCGCTTCATGCTTGGAGCACTTTTTGGAAGTTGAGGTGTGGAAAAAGCGCACGGCGCTGTAGCGCATTTCGAAGTCATTCGAAGTCAAAATGATAAAAAACTGAGGGGTTCCGACCACTTTGGCGCGAAGCACATTTCAAAGCCAAAATGTGCAAAACACACCACGTTCGGAGAACTTTTGGAAGTTGAGATGTGCAAAAAGTGCATGCCGTTGTGGCGCGAAACACATTTCCAAGTCAAAAGTGTTTAAAGCAGGGGTTCGGAGCACTTTTGGACGTTCAGACGTCGTTTTGTGTGGCAGGCACAAGGGGTTTTGCATCTGGTCAAAAGTGAGCCAAACGTGTGGGTTTTTGTGGCATTTTCAAAAACGATGGCAGGCGTGGGACATTTGAAGAGGATCTGCAAAGGTGCATTTGGCGTGGCAGGAGCAGTACAAGAGACATATCCAGCAGACATGTTAAGAGGTCAGCCCGCTGATTTCCTGAGAGGGGTTGCATTTTGGAGCATCAGATTTTCAGGTTTGCTAAGATGATTTTGCGTGACAGGTGCAGCACTTCGTATGACCCTGGCCTCGCTTTTTCGTGGCAGGCGCAATACTTTAGGCAGATGGAGTGGAAAAATCGCAAAACGCATCGGTACGAGGCCGCCAGCTGCACAGTCAACTTTCTATTTTTGAAGGAAGTCTCGCAGAATTGCTTCGTTTTTGATGTTGCATATCCACTTCAAAGCTTGCGGAAGTCTCGCAGACTTGCTTCGTTTCGGAACTACTGTGCACTGCACTAGACTAGACTAGACTACACTACACTACGCGACAACTACAACTATAACTACACGTACACCAGAACTACGCTACATTACACTGCACTACACTGAATTACGCTTCACTACTCTGCACTACACTGCAACCACACTACATTACACTACACTAGACTAAGCTAGAACTAAAACTACAACAACAACAACTACTACTACAACAACTACAACCACTACAACAACTATAACAACTACAACTACTACAACTACTACAACTACAACAACTACAACAACTACAACAGCTACAACAACTACAACAACTACAACAACTACAACTGCAGCTACCACTAAAACTACAGCTACAACCAAACTACAACCACAACCACAACCACCACTACCACTACCACCACCACTACCACTACCACTACCACTACCACTACTTTATACTACCACTACTATACCACCACTACAACGACAACGACAACGACAACGACAACTACAACAACTACCACGACTACAACTACATGACAAGTACAAGAACAAGTGCAAGTACAAGCACAAGTACAAGTACAAGTACAAGTGCAAGTACAAGTACAAGTTCAAGTACAAGAGCAACAACAACAACAACAACAACAACTACTACTACGACTACTACGACTATTACGACTACTGCGACTACAAGGACGACTACTACTACTACTACTACTAATAATAATAATAATAAAGTTGGGAGCCGCCTTGGCCTCTTTATGTTCCATTTCTGTAAAATCCAGAAACTATTCCTTGGAAAAGTAGAAACTATTTGCTAAATATTTGCTGAGT
>BGPT01002066.1:91777-103895 GCA_003297045.1 Symbiodinium sp. clade C Y103 | reverse complement strand
GGTTGGGTCGGTGGGTTGCGTTGGTGGGTTGGGTTGGTGGGTTGGTGGGTTGGTGGGTTGGGTTGGTGGGTTGGATTTAACATCTAAAAGGGTTCCCAAATGGATAATTTTTAATATTTTTGACTTCTACAACGCCATATTTTTTTTTGCTTATTTTTACTTCTAAAAGTGGTCCGATTATGAGGTATTTTAATATTTATTATTTCCAAATTCTCTATAACGGCGTGTAACTTTTCATGTTTTATTTGCTAAGATGTCTCCGTACCTGCTACTTTAGCGAGCCTACTTTTCGACCCTCCGGAACCGTAAAACATTGGAAAAAGACAGTGTTTGGTAACTTTTCTATCTTTTGGGGTACTTATATCTATTCTCTTCTGATTTTCTTCCTATCTGATATTTTCTTTTCTGATTTTCATCATCTTCTTACTTTCTTCATGGCTGTGCGTTTTCTATTTGTCCATATTGTCGGAAGATTTAGGTTCTAAATTTCCTTCGAATAATAATAAAAATATTTTTTTAATTTACAAGCGATCAACCGAAAGCCGACGCTGTTGGAAATAGCGGGCCAACCCTAGTAATATTATAATAAAAATTTGTTTGTTACTTGCTAGGTAAGGGTTACTAGATTTTAGCAGAATTACGCGGGGGGGGGGAATAATTTTCCGCCACTTCTTGCCTTTACCTCTCGCCTCCTCCTCGTTAGCTCTAGATCGCAGCACACGCTGCCGGACCTCATCTGCCAGCTCCAGATTGCAGTGGGCACTGCCGGACTTCATCTGTTCAGATCCAGCCAGGCCATATTGACCAGGCCTGGCACCACTTCCAGAGCAAACTCGAAAGTGCACTTATCTCGACTGCCCGGGCCGCACAAACCCCCCAACAACGCACTACGACGCCCGCCCGAGAGGCGTACCTTAGTTTATGCATCAGCAGACTACAACAAGCACAGCACACGGCGATGTCACCTTCGCTGAACGACGCCTTTGGCGCAATATCAACCAACTCACGGAAGCCCTCCGTCGCAACCAAACAAGGTTAACTACGATCCGAGTCTCGCAGGTCTGCGCAGGCAAGTCACTCAACTCACAGCATCTCTCGACCACATAGTCATTAGAGACACACTTACCACGACCAAACAAGACCTCCACAATCTTGAAGTACGGCAAGCAAGAGCCCGCATTTAAGCATGGAGAGAGCGCCTGCTCTCCGACGGCCACAACACCTACCAATGACTCCGAAGACAACTGCCCCTGCGCTCACCACATCTCAGCCTCTCGCCACCACCACCCGACAGGGACCAGCTATTCACTTACGCTGAATCCAGCCCACAGGCACTTCAGAACATCACAACATACTGGTACCAGGTGTGGCACCGCACTACACCCGACATCCAACGGGCTACCACAGCTACCACTGCCCGCTTCGGGGCCCCACAACAACCCTTTCTGTGGGAGCCCTTGACTGAAGCTGAAATCACGCAAGCTGCCAAAAAGCAACGTGGCAAGTCCTGCGAAATGGACGGCTGGTCCGGCAGAGACATTGCCCGTATCCCCCCATAGGCGTGGCCTGGGATCACAAACATCTTGAACCAATTTGAGCTCCACGGCAATCCACCACGAGCATGGCGTGAAGTGCGCCAATTCCACACGCCAAAGGCAAATGCCCTTTACCCGAATGCGGGTACTTTGACAACCACCCCCAACAAACTCCGCCCACTTTCTATCGCCTCGGTCTGGTATAGAATTTGGGCGCCAGCCAGGTGCCAAAACACGAACGCCACCAATTGGATCAACCACTGGCAGCATCCCGCCATATATGGTGGCCGCAAGCACCTCACAGCCAACAAGCACCTCACAGCCAACACAGCCGCAGCTGCAATCATCAACGTATCTACTGACCGCTATACAGCAACACTTGACCTCACGCAGGCTTTCGACCACGTCAGCCCAGCCATCGCCATCCACACGTTACGGCATTTAGGATTGGCAACAGCCACAGCCACCTTCCTTGCAAACACCTGGCAATACCAACTTAGGTACCTTACTTACGACCAGCACTACAACAAGTAACCGATCCCTCTTTCAATATCGATTCCACAAGGCGACAGCTGGAGCATGCTCGCTCTCAGCGCCTGCATACAATCAGCCCTTCACCATATCAGCAACACCTGGCCTTCTACAGAACAAGCACTCTTCGTTGACAACCGCACCTGGACATCACCTTCACTACAAGAGCTGCAGCAGGTCAACGCATTCTGGCATTAATACACGACCATTATCGGGATTCCCGAAAACACCCAGAAAGCACAATATTGGACCGACGGCGACAGATCGCGTCGAGAAGCATTGGCGCAAAACACGATCACATCCCCTTTCTTGGCATCACCCTAACATTGGACCACACTATCAACCAGAGATACATTGAAGCTGACGTTCAACCACACCAACGCCGCAAATACATCTATGTTCCTGAACATCCATCAATGCAGGAACTACCGGCACCACCCCCACCCCACCAAGCGGGGGGTGCCCGACAACGAGCCCGCACACATAACATAACAGCAAAAGCAAAGGCCAAACCGACCACTGCATCCACCACGGCCAACCCTCGCAGGCGACAACAACTACCGCTCGCCATCAACGAGGCACACCAACTACAGAGGAGGCGAGCTACGCCCAAGGCGCAGCAGCGCACCGCCACCACATCAACCAACAGAACAGCACACAAGCGCAAGCGAAGCCACATCGATGGGGAGGGAAGAGACCACCGTGACCTCTACCCAAAGGAAACCAGCAGGCTTGAAGCAACTCTTGCGACATAGTACAAAATCCAATGACTACCACCCAGCTGGCCCACCAGAGCCCGCTTCATAGCAACTGCAGCCATACCCAAAGCAAGCTATGGCTGGCTACACCACATGCTACCTGCCATCTTCTGCAGACAGGTCCGCGTTGACACTTTCAAAGCATTGGGTGCACCGTCCACCTGCGACAGATCCTTGACTCGGCTGCTCACAGGCCACAACACAGATATCGCCTTCATGACAGGTTACAGCATTGCCATAGCTCACCATAAGCAGCAGCACCAGCATCAACGTGCCGGGTCAACCACGCCCAACCAGCACCAATCTACAGACAAGGTACTCAGCAACTGGCTACAAAATCAAGGCTGGCAACCATGTACAGCCGATCCGACCACCTGGACCCATGCCATCACCAACGACTTGATTCGTGGACCACAGCACCATTACCAACAGGCATACGATCTGCCAATTTCTACCAACCACCTTGACTCCACAGAGCACTTCCAACACAAACTACGTGAAGCATGGCGAGCAACGCAATTTCACCACTGGGTATCATCTATTCGTATTGACGCAACAGTTGTACAATATCCACGGTGGAACAGCGACAGATTCCACGCAGCACGCAAACTTGCCACTGGGCCACACCACCTTGCAATCATGACTGGAGGAGCCGTCAGCAATGCCANGACAGATTCCACGCAGCACGCAAACTTGCCACTGGGCCACACCACCTTGCAATCATGACTGGAGGAGCCGTCAGCAATGCCAGGCTTGGAATCATGAAATTGCACAAGCTTCCTGCAGAACCTCTTGACCCTGACGATCCACGAATCAAGTGTAACCGTTGTCAAGCAGCTGATACTACAGACCACCAATTTTGGAATTGTCCAGGTAATGTACCACCTTGTGCACCATCTACGGATCCACTTCAATGCAGACTAGGATGGCCCACTACGGCCAAAACAACTGAGGAGAAGGAATACAACCAGATAGTTATCAACCACATGGCAGCTACGCGCAGCAGAGGACTTGCTGCATGATATGATGGGGCGGCGCTGCCCCAACCAACATAACCGCTCCTACCGGTCACGGACCGCCCCCTCACTAAGTGAGATGGGGGCGTTCGTGCTATGAATACCAAATCCCAGTGGGTACTGCCGGATTTTAACCGCGAGCTCCAGATCCCAGTGGGCACTGCCGGACTTTAACCGCGAGCTCCAGATCCCAGTGGGCACTGCCGGACTTTAACCGCGAGCTCCAGATCCCAGTGGACTCTGCCGGTCTTCATCCACGAGCTCCAGATCCCAGTGGGCACTGCCGGGCTTCAACGGCGAACTCCAGATTCTAGTGGGCATTGCCGGACTTCAACCGAGCTCCAGATCCCAGTGGGCACTGCCGGACTTCAACCAGTATACATGCCAGAAAAAATGCCAGAAAAAATATCATATAGAATTTCAGAAAGAATGCCAGATAGAATACCAGAAAGAATGGCAGACAGAATGCCAGATAGAATAAGAGATAGAATTTCAGAAAGAATGCTAGACAAAATGCCACATAAAAATAATAAATAGAATATCAGAATATATGTTATAAAGAATGCCAGATAGAATGTCAGAAAGAATGCTAGATAAAATGTCAGAAAGAATCTCAAATAGAATGTCAGAAAAAATATTAAAAAGAATATCAGAATTTATATTAGATAGAATATCAGAAAGAATATCAGAAAGAATGCCAGAAAAAATATCAGAAAGAATCTCAGATAGAATGTCAGAAAAAATATCAGAAAGAATATCAGAATAAATATCAGATAGAATGCCAGATAGAATGCCAGAAAGAATGTCAGAAAGAATCTCAGATAGAATGTCAGAAAAAATATCAGAAAGAATATCAGAATAGATATCAGATAGAATGCCAGATAGAATGCCAGAAAGAATGCCAGATAGAATGCCAGATAGAATGCTACAAAGAATACCAGAAAGAATATAAGAATATATGGCAGATAGAATGCCAGATAGAATACCAGATACAATGCTAGAAAGAATATCAGATAGAATGCCAGAAAAAATGCCAGATAGAATGCCAGATAGGATGCCAGAAAGAATGTCAGAAAGAATGCCAGAAAGAATATCAGATAGAATATCAGAAAGAATATCAGAATGAATTTCAGATAGAATGCCAGAAAAAATATTAAAAAGAATATCAGAATTTATATCAGATAGAATATCAGAAAGAATATCAGAAAGAATGCCAGAAAAAATGTCAGAAAGAATCTCAGATAGAATGTCAGAAAAAATATCAGAAAGAATATCAGAATAAATATCAGATAGAATGCCAGATAGAATGCCAGAAAGAATGCCAGATAGAATGCCAGCAAAAATACCAGATAGAATATCAGATAGGATGTCAGAAAGAATGTCAGAAAGAATATCAGAAAGAATATCAGATAGAATGGCAGAAAGAATATCAGAAAGAATTTTAGATAGAATGCTAGAAAAAATATCAGAAAGAATGCCAGATAGAATGCCAGATAAAATGCCAGAAAGAATGCCAGAAAAAATGCCAGATAGAATGCCAGATAAAATGCCAGAAAGAATGCCAGAAAAAATGCCAGATAGAATGCCAGAAAGAATATCAGAAAGAATATCAAAATTATGTACGATAGAATGCCAGATAGAATATTAAATAGAATACCAGACAGAATGTCAGATAGAATGCCAAGAGGAAGAGGAGGAGAGGATAATTCTGATGAAATCTAGAGAACTTAGGTCTCTAGATTTCATCAGAATTGTCCTCTCCTCCTTTTCCCTGCCAGAAAGTTTTGCCAGAAAATTATATCAAAATCTGTATTTACTATATGCCAAAGAAAGTCTCACGGTGGGTATCATTCGAAGAAAATAATTAATTTATAGAAATAATTTGAAATTTTATTTATAATTTTAGATATTTTGAGGATTTATATATTTAAGGTTAAATTAATTTGATATTTTATTTTGATTTATTATTGAAAAATAATAGAATTTGATAATTTTAATATATTATAATTTTTTTTGAATTTGAAAGGAATATTATAATTGAATTTTATCGTATTTATAGGAAAATGAATTTTATATTTTTTATAGATATTAATTTTAGTGAATTATTTTTGAAAATTTAATAAAGATGAATTATTAATATTTATATATTTTTCAAATATTAATATAATGAGAATTTTAGAATATTATAATTAAAAATTCAATTATTTATTATTTTAATATTATAGATAGATTTTAAATTCAAACATTTTGAATTTGGAAATATATATTTTGTTAAATAATAATTTGGAATTGATTTTTTTTGAATTTATTGAAAGAAATTTATATTTTAATTTTGAATGATAAAAAAAAATCAATATCTAAATTAGATTGTAATTATAAATAAAGGAGGCCCCCAAAATTCTCATGAAATTCTATATAGGAATATTGAAATTATGAGAACGAATATATAAATATTTTTTAATATTTATAGGAAATTTCATGGAAAAATGTCATTTTTCATTTCTTAATTTCTAAATTTGCAGAAAAATTCGCAGATTTATTTTTGCACAATTTCCAAATTTGCAAATAACATAATTTTAAAAAAAATAATATATATAATATTTACCATAATTAATATAAAAAATAAAGATTCTCATTATATTGTTCCGTGCTTGATATTATGAAATTTGAATTTTTGAGGTTTTTTTTTTAGAGAATATGTTATTTGGGATTTGGAAAATATGTCCATTGATAATAATATTATAAATTTATTTCTTTTCGGAAAATTATAGGTTATAAGATAAAGAGCTAGATAGTTAGTCAATTAGCTAGCTATAGTTTTCGGAAAATTATAGATTATCATATAAATAATTAAATAGTTAGATAGCTAGCTAGGTCAATAGCTATATAATTAGGTAGCAAAAAAAAAAGATAATATAAGATTGAATAAATATGATAGATAGATAAATAGCGAGGCAGATAGGTAGATATAAATAGATAGTAAGATAAATAATTGGATAGATATTTAGAATATATAAGTAGAGAAATATATAAATAAATAATTAGAGAAATTAATTAAAATAATTATAAATGGGAATAAAAAGAAATAGATAGAAAAATTAATATTTAAATATGGATAAATGATTCCCGACAGAATTATGGAAAAGAAAATTAATTTAGATAGATAATTATTTATTTCTATTTTTTTTCCATAATATTGGTTTTCCTCAAAAGGTTTCAAAATTTGCCGGATTTATTTTTATTTTTATATTTTTTTTCCATAATTCTTGGAGGGATCCAGGGTTTTCTTTATTTTTTCTGCATAGTCAGATTATTGGAACAAAATATCCAAATATCTTTCTATATATATTTATTTTTTATAAATAAATTGTCGGGCTCCATCTGATGGTTATATCATGGATCGATATTTCAAATTCATATTTTCATAGTATTGAAAAATTAGTTTAATTAAATTTAAAAATAAATATCAAATATATTAAGATAGAATTGAAAAGATTAATAAAAAATTAATTGAAAAATATTGAAATAGATTGATCAATTAGAATTTATATTTGTTTAAACCCAACGATAAGATAATGAAATGATGAATATCAATGTCAAGAATAATGAAATAAATTTGCAATGTTCATGAAAAATCATGGAAAGGTGCTGAAATAGGTTGGACAATTGCTCTCAATCAATGGCGACATGCTGAAATAGATCGGATCATTGCTCGAAAGCAATGGTACAAGATTGAAATCGGTCTGAAAATTAATCTGGATATGTTGTATATTTGATCTTTAGGCAGATATATATAGTTTCGATAATTCAATATTTCCCTTAAAATATATTCGAATTACGAATCGATGGATATATTTCATTCGACAGAATTATGGAGAAAAAATATTATTTATGGAAAAAAATAATTCTGGAGAATAGAAAGATTTAGAATTTTCCCAATGATAGATAGGCGTCGCCTATCTATTCCAATGTTTTTCCCCATAATTCTGTCGGTGATTGTAATTGAAGATTTTAAATTCTGATATATATCCCGGATCCACATGTATTTTTTTGAAATGATTCAATTGATTTCAAATTATTTAGCTAATTTTTTCGTTTTATATGTCCGGATTATCGCGTAGCGATTAATTTTTACTCTTTGAATTATAATTATCTAGAAAGACATGATAAATAAATGGTAAATTAATTTATAAATAATTAAAACTAGCAAAAAAATAATAAAAAATATCTTATACAAATTAATGATTTAATATTTATATATTGATTTGATTAATAAAATTCATTATTTATATTTAATTTAATTAATAATTCTATATTGATGAGTTGTTCAGTAAAAAACAATTTGAATATTCAAAAATATAAGAAAATTTTATTATATATTAATAATATTTAAAGATAAAAATATGTTTTTAAAAAAATATGAAAATATTCATGAATACGTAAAATAGATATTTTGCGAAAAATATTTTTTTTTTAATATATATATATATATTGATTTGAAATTATAAATATAATATAGGGAAATAATGAAATTAATAATTAATTTGAGATAATGATTATTAATAATTCATAATTATAAGAATATATAAATTCAAATAAATATATATATATATTAATTATTAAATATATAAGATAATAAATATATCATTTGTCCAAATTATTTAAGATCTGAATCGTATATCAAAATAGAATTTTTAATTTTTCATCATTTGAAATTTATATTTAGAAATATATATATATATTCATTTTTATATATATAATAATTATATATATATTCATAATAAATATCATTGGAAAAGAAAATTTCAAAAATTATGAATTTTGATTTTTTTGAATTTTATCATGAATTAATTGTAATTAAAAAGATATTATAATTATTGAAAAATAATAATAATAAATATATTTATTGATTGAAATAATTATTGATAATTATTTAGATTCAATATATAATATAAGTTTAATTATATATATAATATAACCAATTGAAATTTTGTCTTCAATTTTCTCTAATAAAAATATATCTATTGATTTATTTGGATATGATCTTGGGAATTAAATAATACAAATCCATGGACAAATCAATAAAATTAAAAAAAATCCCCTATATCCCCTGTCCAACTTGTCCCCAGGTCCTTTCCATGGATCCAAATATTTTGATTTTTTGATTCTTTTTCTATTTTCTCGAGGATTTTGCCACTCTATCCCAGGAATGTCCCAAGGCCATGAAAAAATACAAGAGAAAGATAGAAAAAATGCCCCCGCCTCCCCTGTCCAGCATGTCCTCAGGTCCTCTCCATATTTTTTTTTGTTTTTCTCGAGATTTTTAAAAATTTATCAATTCAACAATATCAATTCTTTATTTTTGCATTTTTTTGCTTCTTGATATTTGGGCTCCTGGAAACAATTTATTCCTAATAGATATCCATTGGTCCAATGTTCACCCCTCTATATTTTATATTAATATTTTTATTGAACTATTGCTCTTGGTTATTGGACCATAAAATAAAATATAGAGGAAAAATAGATTTATATATAAATTTACAATTTTTTAAGGTATTCCATTGAATGGATTTTATTTTATTATTATGTTGAGGTTTCGACTCTGCATTTTCAAAGGTTTAGTTCCCATTTTTCAAATCTGGAGAAATTTAGAAAAAATGAGAAATATCTATTTTCCAAAAATATATTATTTCCATATTTTTTGAAAATTAATTAAATATATTCCTTATATCAAGATTCCTTGAAAGAAAGATATTATATTCCTTTGTAAGGAATAAATTCTATTTTGTAAAATATGATATTTTTTGAAATTTTTAAATATCATGAATATATATATATATATTATTTTAAGGAATGGATAATCTTATTTTGACCAAATATATTCATTTTAAAGGGCAATTCTTAGTTATATAATCTAATAAGATAAAAAATATATATATATTTATTCATTATAATTTGGAAAAGATTCATCTATAATCTAATAAATTTTCCAAAAAATCTATAATTAAGATAAAGAATAATATTGATCTATAAATTAAATTCTTCTTTTTCCCATTTATCAGATATCATTCTTTCAAAAATAGATAATATATCCATTCGAGGACATAATACCTCTAGCAGGAAATATATTTGTTTAATATGGAGAATAGAATTAATTCATTATCTCCTTTGAAAAGAATATTAATTTTGCAGAAGAAATATATGGAAAACATTTTTCTAAAATATAGAATGTGAAAAATATGTCAACATATAAAATATATATAAAATATAAAATGTATAATTGGAATTTAGCCTCAAATTCATTCAATATAAAATAGATATTTAGAAATAGAACCTCTTCTCACAAATTTGGATAAGAAATATTTCAATTTCATAAAATGGGAAATAAATCTAAAAGAATATAATATAGAATTCATTACAAATATCAAGATCGTGATACAAAAATCATATTATTAATTTCTTTGAATATGTATATATATATATATGGAAAAAATATTAATCCTGCAAAAAAAATAGCGAAATGTTTATTTTGAAAAATATTTTCTAAAAAACATATTAGAAATCAAAATATTATGATTAAAATATATCTATTTTTATTATAATTTCAATAATTCATATATGATAGATTCAATTTTTTGCGAAATTATATATTTTATTTTTTTTTCAATATCAACTTACGATATCTCCATCCTTCTTTATCTTATCTTTTAGATATATATTATAAATATTCGTATCTATTTGTAGTTTTGCATTATTTTTTGCTTATTTGGGATATTAGGTAATTTAAAAGAAATATATAATATATTCGTCCTTTATTATCTTATTATTTTTCAAAATATTTTTCAAAATTATTTTGAAATATTTCCGTCCTTTATTGCCTTATTATTTCGGCGTAGCGAAGGTTCCGTTTTGCTGCCATATTTGCGTTGTTTTTGTTTCGAGCTCCAAAAATAGCGTGATATGGATTTGGGGTATTATCCAAGGACAGCGCCATGGCAATCGGCCCGCAGCGCATGGAGTCGCTGACCGCGCTGCTCAAGAAGCCCAAGACGTCGTCCAATACCTTCAATTGGGGAACAGGGATGGCTATAAAATAAGATTACATCCCATTCCTTTCCGATAAGATTAAAATAATATTTTCTTGATTTAATTTCATATATCAATGTATTTAAATCGATAGATTATATTTCTTTAAAAAAAAAATAAATACCAGAAATTATCGATAATTTCTTTACCTCCAAATATATAAAAAATCTATATATAAATCTCCTGATCAAGCAACAAGCGACCAGTAAAGCATCCATCAGGCTTTACGATCCAAAATATTTAATTCGCGTTCCTTTTTCCATATTTTTCCCATAAATCAAAGGAAATGAAAGTCCATTTTATTCTGGATAAATCCTCCCTATCCGGGAGCGTAGTTTTTTTTTTCGGACCCGGCGACAGGGCCGATAATCCTTAAATCCGACGATATCATATATTATCAGGTAGTTGGACTTAATTTTAGCTACCCGAGCGCGCGCCCCACCGCCAATTACCACCAAAGTTCATCAGGCCGATAATATTTTGATATAGGGAATAATAGCAAAATAATAAAAAATATTTAATCTCGATTTTCAAATATATTATAAATAATTTTTTTTTTTCCATTTAGGACATAAAAGCCTTGTAAATTATTTTATATTAGAATATTAATTATATAAAAATATTACTACTAATATTACGATTTGGGTATACATGGGCTACCGCGCACAAATCACCAGGGTCCGAAATCCCCAAATTCCGCCACTTTTTGAGGAATTCTGCAGAAGCCATTTTAGACTCTCCAGATCTTCTTTTGCTCATTTTTCCCTATCTCTCCAAATTCACGTCGAAAAAGTGCAACTATTTTGGGANCTCCAGATCTTCTTTTGCTCATTTTTCCCTATCTCTCCAAATTCACGTCGAAAAAGTGCAACTATTTTGGGATTTCGAGATTTCGTAATTCCCAAAAAAGTGACGCTTTTTGGGAAATCTGAAATTATGGCCTAATGTAAGTTTTGTGCTATACCACTAGGTAAATCTGTAACGGTCGTTCGATTCTCCCTATATTCATGCCGGTGCTTCGACTATCGTTCACTACCTTGGGGGGGTTAGGTTGGTGGGTTGGTGGGTTGGGTTGGTGGGTTGGGTTGGTGGGTTGCTGGGTTGGGTTGGTGGGTTGGTGGGTTGGTGGGTTGGTGGATTGGTGGATTGGTGGATTGGTGGATTGGTGGATTGGTGGATTGGTGGATTGGTG
>BGPT01002066.1:64738-83759 GCA_003297045.1 Symbiodinium sp. clade C Y103 | reverse complement strand
CAACTTAACCACTTAACAACTTAACAACTTAACACCTTCGTTAGTTAGTTTGTCAGTTAGTCAGTCAGTAGCTAGTCAGTAACTCAGTTAGTCAGCTCGCCAGTTAGTTAGTTATGTAGTTATTTAGTTAGTTAGTCAGTTAGTCAGTGAGTCAGTTAGTCAGTTAGTCAGTTAGTCAGTTAGTCAGTTAGTTAGTTAGTTAGTTAGTGAGTTAGTTAATTAGTGAGTTACTCAGTTAGTCGGTTAGTCAGTTAGTCAGTTAGTCAGTTACCTAGTTAGTTAACTAGTTAGTGAGTTAGTGAGTTAGTCAGTTAGTCAGTTAGTCAGTTAGTTTGTTAGTGGATTAGGTAATTAGTTAGTTAGTTAGTTAGTTAGTTAGTTAGTTAGTTAGTTAATTAGTGAGTTACTCAGTTAGTCGGTTAGTCAGTTAGTCAGTTAGTTAGGCAGGCAGATAGATAGACAGATAGATAGGCCGACGCTCAAACCACCTTTTGATCCATCAGTGGGTTCGCTCTGCNTCGCTCTGCCATCCATCATTCACAGCAACTCACCTTTCCTATAGTTTGCTATTCCTGAAACTTCCGCCACCGCCTTGTGCGGTACTACTGGTATAACAATAATATCTATATTCCGGTGTCCCATGCACAATACATCAATATCAAAATATGGCCATGTTCAGAGTGCGACATCGGAAATCAGGTGCGGTAGTGGTTGAGCCCCTAAGATCCGTAAGCCGTAAGCAGCGGGAAGGAATTACAAAGCTATGAAGAAATGCATCACTTCCCTGGTTCTATCATTCTGCAGCCACCCATAAATCCAAGTTGCCTTTGTCCAAGGTTGATCCACCAAGCGCGGCTTGCAAGAGCTGACCTGCCTTAGAAATCCAAATGTGAACTGCAAATGGCGATGCGCTGGAAATTGGAAAGTATCCTTTTCATCTCCATACATCTCGGATTTTTTGAGCGAACGGTGTGGTAAGTGGTCCATCACGAAATCATGGACATTGTCATGCTTGGCTTTGACACGTGCGTAGAATTCACAGCAAATTGCAATGCTTGAGCTAGCAGCATAACCGGTAGCACTTTCAGCAGCAACCGCAATCCTAGCCTCAGTCTTTTTGGCAAGTGACCACTCAAGCAACATACAAGATCATGCAGTACTAGGTACAAGTACAGTACCATTGCACTAGCCAGCGCAAATAGGCTCCGTGCCAAATGCATGTTGATGTGTCTCTGAAGAGTGGCTGCCTGGACTGCTTCAACAAAGGGCGAAGGATGAAACCAAATCAGTGAGGATGATCTGGCCATATCTGGCCTCGGGCAAATCCATGATTCCAGTGGCGATGTCCAACCACATCACCAAGGCATCCTCTACAAAGTGCGAATGACTGGCAGCGTGGGGCTTGGAGAGACCTATCTTTGAGAAGCCTCATCTTATTAGCAGAGACTTGGACTGCTTGCAGAGACCTGTCTTTTTGTGGCGAATAGCCCTGCCGCAACAACAGCATGTAGTGTTGGATAGAAGAAATCGCATTGTCTACCATCATACGAATCATGTCGTTTTGGCTGAGAGCCAGAGGGTCCTCTGCAAGTGGCTCTTCTGACACAACTTCCGCCAAGGACAAAACCAACCTCCGAGGCAGTGTCAAATACCTTGAAATACTTTGAACGCTACATGATGCTATATAATGCTACACAATCAGTCACAATGGTACAGAGCTGCTAGAGAGCTTCAAGATATTCCAAGATGCTCTAAGGATGAAGCGGTGCAAGCGGTGCCCTCTCAAGGGACTGAAGTCGCATGACCTTTGACAATTTGAGCTGTTGGAGATATTTGGAGATGCTGGAGCCATCCGGACACGACAAATCTCAGCTTCCAGCTGCTTCGGAAGATCGGAACTGTGCCTAGGCAACTCATTTCTTTGATCAGCAACCATGCCGCTTTCAGAGCTACCTGATGGGGTCTTACTGCACCACCCGTAAAGACCATTCACGCAGCCACTAAGGTGACCCCCTACCGAAATTGTAACGCTCTTTCATCAGTTCCACGGTGGCTGCGGTGCATTTCGCTACCATTCCATCTTGCATACCCCAACTGCATTCTTTTGATGCATGCCGCAATCTCAATTTTTTTGCACACGGTGTCATAAGACATATGAATGAAGCAAATATGAATCTATGAATCCAAAGTTACATCAGGATTGTCCATCAAACACTTGGCCTGCAAAATCTCATCCAGCTGTAGTTCGGCATGTCGAGCCTTGTTGGAGGAATGTCTAATTGCACAACGCATGACAACTTGACTTCCATCGATAGAACCTCTTATAAAGTCAAATCGAATGCAGCCGCTTTTCCATCAGCACAGTTGCATGGAGTGGCAACACAGACCTCGATGAGCTGTGCATATAGCTCTCTTGGCTCCCTGGCTGCCAGGTCTGCTTTCAGAGTGCTCGCCAACAAACGGGCAGCATCTGCAGCGAAGCGGCGCCTGCGAGATGGCAAATTCCAATTTAGGGTCCACAAGCATCTGTAAGTTCTCGAGTCTTGCAGCTGCGAAAATTAAGGAGGCTAAACCTGCCGAGATGTTTCTAGTCAATATCAGTCAATGCTGCAAACAGATCCTTCACTGGATCTACGCTGAGAAGGCAGCTGCCTGCTGCTGTTTCCTAGCCTGACCCATATGTCACACATGGTCTTCCAGTGATTCGCAGGACCCTTCCAGGCCTAGTTGCATCAGCCGAAAGGTTTGGAACTACCAACTCGTTCAACGCCCAGAGCCAGAAACCTGACTAGAACGGAACGTAAGCGCGAAGGTAATCAAAGGATATCAAAGGTAGGATCCAAACACACGCGCAAGAACTTGGCTACTTTGAGGCTTTGAGGGATTACTTCAAACATGATTGTGATATATTGTGATCATTGCTTCATGCCTCATGCAGCAGGAGAAAAGATGCTACAAGCACTCCGGAGAATGGTTGCTCACGAGTCGCCTGCAGATACTTCAGGGTCCCGACAAAGCCCAGCCTTTGCTCGACACTGGGACCGCCATAGCCATATGGACAATGGTCATTTCTGGAGTATGCCTCAAACTTTACCAGTATCCAACGTATCCATCTAGCAGTCCACAATAGTCCACAGCATGGTGCAATCACTAGGCCACCAGTCCCATGTGGCTGTCAGCAGGCCACGATCAAAGGGTCCCATCTTCCATGTTTTCCAGCCTGTCAAGTTCCAGTGGCAATGGAAATTCACAGGACACCATTTCAGCATACTACATATTTCTATCATATTCTATCATATTGTAACATGCATCAGTATGGCTAGAAGAAATTCAGATTTCAGTGTGCGCGTCAGCAATAACTCAGTCAGTACATGTTTTTCTACATGACTATTTGAAACAGTTTGAAACCTACTTGGCAAACATCGAATTGTCGTCGCCAAATTGAACTGCACCCAACGCCTGGTGCATCCTCCTTTATCAATGCAGTCAGCACTGGTGCCAGGACCTCACAAGACTGCAATGTGGTCGTCTTACATTGACCTGAAAGATGACCAACAGTGGCCAGCAGGCGTATTTCAACGAGGTAAACTGGGATCTCATTTTATCATTTTATCTCTTCAGGTCATCTGAGGCTCCATGCAGGTATTGGCCAGTTCGCCTGTAGCTCCGTCTGTCGCAGGAGGACTGCCTTGGTGAGTCCGATCCCGATGTCCGAAGCACAACCCTTGGCATAGCGTCCGGCAATGCGTGCTTCAATGTACTTCATCTTGGGCCAAAGGCCAAGTCCCTTACAGTGTCTTGACATGCCATGAACATGACGTGTTGAAATATGTTGAACTATGCTAAATATATGGTACATATATTATATGGTAAATATGAGCTACAGGTAATTGTGGTAATTAAATATGTAGTAAATATGTGATAAATATGGCGAATGTCTGGTTCACAAAATTGCCAAGGTTCTGCACAGGAGTCTGGTGCCTCTCGCCAGGCTTCCAGAAGAGCAGGCACGGTTTCTTGCATTGCCTTGGCTCGAAGGCTTTAGAGAAACCAGTTGATCTAAGGTGTGGTGATTCATCAACGATTCATCAACGATTCATCAACACGCATTTCAGGTCAGGAGGTGCAACTTGATGAAGCATTCGTCCTAAATCGTCAAAAACCAAGTCATCTTCGTGGAATAACTGCAGCTGGGGCTCCTCTGCTTTTGCGGCACTGAGTAAGGCTTCGCAGCGACGATTCGGCGGTAGCGCTGCCACCACAGCATCCTGACATCTGCGTGTTTTCTTTGTTGTTGCAGCTTGTTTCATACAGCTGCGCTATGCTGCGCAATCTGTCGACTATGGTTGTTCTGAGACTGCAATCATGCAGGCAAACTAAGTCACTAATGCGCTGTGGGCACACTCTCCTTGGGCTTCGATATGTTTTGATGTAGCAAATCACTGACAGATACTGACAGGCTGCTTGCCACTATCAAAAGCCAATGCCCAAGAAGTAAGCTCTCACCTGGGCTGCTTTCGCTGCAGGGTTGGCATACAAATCGATCTGAAGGGCACCTGAAGGCACCACAAAAAATCAACAACTTGTATCTTGAGCAGTGATGGCACATAGTATTCCACCACAAAGGTCCCAAAGGGTTGCCCCAAACAGCGCTGCAGCAGTTTCAGAGTGGGCCTTCGCCTTTTGAAGCTCCTTTCTCGGCCTGGATCGGCTGAAAAGATATTACATGGCCAAGCAATGTGGTGGACTCTACTGTTTCTCACGCTGCCAAGGCGCACCTGGGGCAATTCCAACCCTTGCTTTGTGAGCTGAGCTGGAATGGCTTCCAGAGCGGGCCAAAACAGTGCCATCTCCTCTCCGCAGATTGCACAAACACTCAACAAGGAGGAATGTTTCTGTCTTACGACAACAGTCAGTCAGCATCTTTGGCATACTGCATTCCGTGTATCCCCTCCTCGGATATTCTCGCCTTGCCGCATCAAAACATGATTCAAGCCAGGAATAATCAAGTGCTACCGCTCTTCATGCCACAACACGACGGCAGGTCTGTTCAGTCATTTATTCATCTACTGTCTCCAACTTCATTGCCTACCAGTATTTCTTGGAAACTGTGGACTTTCGAAAATCGGCCACTTCTCATCATCTACCGTGTCACTTTTCTCTCCCGCCTCAGTATGCAAATCCAATTGCCATGGCTCGGGAGCAGCTTGTTCTGGAAGGCCTCACAGATGCACTGCCTCACACCTTTGTCTTGCAAGTCTGCCAAAGTATCCAAGGGTCTAGTTTCACTGAATTGATTACAGGGAAAATTTGGGGGAAACTTAAAGCATCCTTAAGCCATGTTTGCTGCAATTTGTTTAGTCCCAAATATGGTGTTTTCCTGCAAATTTGCCGTTCATCAAAGTGTGAGATGGTTCTTCACGCATGATCAGAATTGAACCACCTCTTCTACCAGCATTTGCCATGGCACATACAAGCAGTAGAAGCATGTCTCTACCCAAATCTGCCCCAGATCCAAATGACGATGAATCAAAAACCGAATTTCCCATTGAACATCAAAATAGCTTGCAAATGGATGTTCCTCCCTCAGATCGGAAAATCCTCGATTCCTTCATGATCCATATCACCATTCTGCCATGTTCCCAGCCTCTTTCTGGAACCTCTTCCAGAAGCTCCAAAACCTGGCACCAGGCAGTTTTTGTCGCTTCCGCGCACCTTAAGAGGCAAGTTTTGATTCAACAATGGCACAGACTCTGAACCTGTCCCATCCCAGAAGTGCGGGTGAAATCAGCATCTCAGCGCTGCATTGTTTCACTTCCCCTGGGAAGCTGACTTCTCCATCGATTTTCTCAGAGGCTCGCGAGGGAAGCTGTCAGCACGCGAATCCTGATGCATGCATCAGGATAGCATTGACATCCAGAATGTCAAACAACAGCCCGGCCTTTCTCGAGATTTGGATTGGTGGATATCAACAGCATCAAAATATCAGCATTGATCCATGTCATTCCATGTCTATCAGTTTTTACCAGGTTTCCCTTTTCCATCTTTTTCCATCTTTTTCCATCTTTTTCCATCTTTTTCCATCCTTTCCTTTCTCAATTTCATCGACTTCTTACAGCATCCGCCTGCAAGGCCCGAGATGAGAGTGACACTGCAAGAGGCACCCAGGTGTCTGTGGCCTCCAGGCTGGTCCCCACAGCAAACGAAACACATCAGTTCCAGAAATGGGCAATACCATGCTATATCCAAGTTATCCAAGTTCCAAATTTATAAGATCTATAAAATTCTAGACTATTTTGCTTGGGAACATGCTGATAAAACATGATACACCATGACTAACACCATGCAATGTCTTTGATACATCGGTTCATGATGGATTACATGGCCAGTACATGGTTGAGTACCCGATTTCAGATGCAGCCTGCTCTGCGTTCTGGCAAACATCCTGTAGCATGGCTTGGAGCAGGGAGAAGGCCTTAGAGGGGGTTACAACGAGGGAAGCTTGCTGCAAGCTTCATCATATTTCATGCTCAGACATCATGTTTCTGGCTTCCACAGCTGACTCCACTTGCAATTGAGGTGAATGCCACCTGAAGAGGCAACTTTCCAGAAACCTCGTTGCATCTCGTTGCAAAGATTTGGAGCTGCTCAAAAAAACACCAGAAACTGCAATAAATCGAACCTCACCTTCACATGGAGAAAAAAGCGTGGCTGCAAGAAAACTTCAAGAAAATCATTGAATCATCACTAACCCAAGAAAGTCAACTGAAGTGTACAGTCCATGGCCAGCGCTACAGACCATGTCTGGCAAAAAAATACTAAAAAAATACGCGCAAAGATCTTGTCTGCTGCAAAAACGACGGCAATCTCTTTGAGTTCTCGCCTTCTGCACAGCAGTGGCGACTTGGGTTCTGTGACCTTCGGCAAGCGCAAGCCTGGCTTTAAACGGGAGTTGTAACGCTTTGGCATCATTGCCTTAGCCTTCAAAGCACATGGTTTGCAGTGTCCAAGGGTGTATGCATTCCTTGACCTGTTTGCTTTAGGATCTCTCCCTATGTAGCAGAGTCAGTCATTCTAATGTGTATATATAATATCACAAAATAATACAAAAATATGATACTGCGGAGAACGTGACACATCAACACAGACACACACACACACATTGTATTTCGATACTAGGTCGATGCACCATCTATTCAAAGCGATAGTAATCCGCAAAATGCAAGTAACAAAAAATCCAAACTGGTCAGACTTCAAGACACATCACGTGCCAGCAGGACACAGCAGCAGCAAGATGAGGGAAACTCTCCTGCGTCATGACTTGCACATGTTCTTCATATTGGGAAGCCCCTTTCCCTATCCTTGATTTATATCATAGAGATTATATATGCTGGATTCATATGAGTGGCGGACCACAATTTTTTCTATTTGACATGGACGCGGCTAAAGCGAATAGTTCCTCTATCGGTTGTGTAGGTTTTAGCATGATTTAGCCAGACATTGGATATCAAGTCGGAGCTGTCCTACAATGTTCAATCAATAATCTATAGTAATATAGTATTTAGTCTGTCATCTGCTAGCAAGTCTTATGACATCATCAAACATTTTCAGGCCTTCTTGACATTGCATAGTTCTTCTGCCAAGGCTTTCGTCAAGCTCTCGTGCGGCAAGTGCCAACCTCTGACGGTTTTTGAGGATCCAAAACAGTCGGAAAGGAAAGTCAATCATTAACAAAAACACAAAAACAAATAAAACAGATCATTCACTGGGGGTACACCTGAACCACCTTCTGGCTGTACGAGTCACCTACCCGTTCCTGATACCAACCCTTTTGACGTCCTGACGTTCTTGTGATACAAGGGTTTTCCAGATGCAAGAGTCATTTCGACGATTCCGTAACATCCCAAAGTCAAGCCTGCAGCCGCCAAGCCTGAATGGACATCTTGAAACCATGTGATGCCAAACACACACACATACACGAGAACGAAGCAAAAATGTGACTGAATCTCCGCAACCTTTCCATACCTTTCCAATACATTGTATACAATTTTGTCTTTACAACATTTGTTACAACATGTTGAAGCATGTTGAAGCTATGCCTTTTCCCTCTCTGAGCAAAGCACCAAGCCAGCTCTCTGCAAAATCACGACCAAGGCGGTGCAAAAGCCGAGCATAGGTTGCAGCCTCTGGTCAATTTGGCGATTCAACACTTGGAAGGGTACAGAAAGAAAGATGTCGACAGTGAAAATTAATGAACATGGAATGAAATGCATAACATACATACACACAAATGATGTGCATGCACACTTCTTTGCTTTTCCTCTCAAAGCGAGAGCATGTCACTCAGGACATGTACTGGCTACTTGCGGACGAAAACGTAGTTGTCGTCAGAGTCATCATCCTCCAACTGGGCCTTCAATTCGTTGTACAATTCACCGTACTTGTGTTTGAGTTTCTTGTACTTGATCCTCAACTCCTCATACTCCTTCCTACTCTGAGCCAACATTTTGTCCACAAATGCCTTTTGCTCCTTGCAAATCTTACAATCATCTGCGGTTTCCATGTGCTGCTCCTGGTCCTGCAGCTGAACATCGCGCTGATCCACTGTCGAATGACGAGTGGCTGAGCAAGCAAGGAACAGCAGAGCTGATAGCGCTGCCAAAGTGATCCGCATGAGAAAAGCAGTATAGAGATCTGTTTGGCAAAACTCAAAGCTGTCGATTAAAAATGGGGCTGGAGGCTTGAGCCAAAGCGATCGTGAGTCATGCGCTTGAAACGCTCCGGCGATGGGCTTTGAGATTTCACTATCTTCTATGCTCAAGAATCTCACAGAGGACCCTGATTCGTGGAACATCATGGAACCTTTACAATGCTCCAAACACCATTCGTCACTCTTCGTCATTCGCTATGCTCCGGACCGGCAAAGATGGAGCGGCATCACCTCAAAGGAGACGATTCACGGCGTCGAACTTGATTCAGTGTGCCAAGGTGAAGTGACCCAAGATATCACAAGATTCTCAGATTCTCAAAGATACCAAATGATACCAATGTGGTCTTGAAATGTCTTGTAACCATTGAGGTAATACATGGTAAGACCACTCTTATCCAAGTAGAAATGGAAAACATTGGAAAACAGTCGAGCCGAGTCAAGCCCCTTGAAACGTTTGAAAATGTTTGAAACAACCAGGGCATGTCAGACATGTCAAAACACCATAAAGCACCAACCGTTCGGTCCTTGTGATCCTTGTGGCCGCCGCGAAGTCCAACATCTTCCGAGAAAGGCTGCAAGGAGGACCTGATGGTGATGGCAGAATGTATTTGGTCTGTGACGTCTCAATAGTACAAGAGAAGGGTTGGTGATCAGCAAATATCAGCAACATATGTTTGAAGAGAAAGAGGTCATTCACAGTGAAAGCAATCAGCTGAGCGCAAGATTTCTCAATCCATTGTCGACCGTTCTTCATCAAAACATACAAGATCATACAAGAACAACTTGGATTGGCATGTGGAGAACATTGGAAATACAAGCGAATCATCTTGAATAGCTGGTTAATGGATGTTTATTCCCCCAAATATGGTAATTTCATGTAATTTCATATATTTCATAGGTTTTAATCCATCCCCAAATCGCGTTTAAAATCCACGATATCCAATAAATGCATCGCCTTAAATGGAACCCAAGGCATTATGGCTGAGAATCCAACAGCATTTGCACCCGATGTGCCGATTGATGGCAAGTGCGTTTCAAGACTCTCCTCCAGCAACAAATTGCTGCGCAGGTCATCAAGATTGCCTGAAGTACAAACATCAAAATAACTGCTGTCCTATGCTGTGCTTCACTTTTCTCGCAAGGAGCGTGCGACAGTGCCTTTTTGAAGTGAATTAGTAATTAGTATCGGAGCTCTCCTCCAGCAGTTGGGGAAGCGGATCACCTCGGAACAAAGCACTGTCAAGTACAGTTTCCAGGAATTCATAAGAATTCTGTCTACGGTACCACAAATGTAACATCGCCTTCCAGCATCCAAGCCAATGGCTAGGAATGACAAGTCAAAGGGTTGGTTTGAAAACCTTGTTCCAAACACAAGCTACTGTATTCTCGCCCCGAGCCCCTCACCTTCAACACTGCTCCATAATGTGCTCTTACCTCATCCATCGTGGGCAACGACACAAAAGAGAAAATAGCAAAGCACTGCAAAGCATCTGAGGCTGACGGACAGTTCTGCCATTTTCTCAAAGTTATTGGCTCCAGCTCCAACCAATCACGGCTTTGTCGGACATTGAGCAAACTTTGTGCTTAACGTCCATCTAGGAGACAACTCCAGAAATGGATTGAGTCTCTCTGCTAAGAGCACTTCTCCAAAAGCAACACTGGACCGCGACAAACATGGCAGTGCTTTTGAAGCGACCACGTCGGACATGCAAACTGCATCAAAGTGTTCGGATTCAGCAGGATGTTCTCGACTCCAGCCAGCTTACTGCCCATCCTTCCAGCGAATCATGCTGGAGTGCCTTGCATCCCTCCAGCTTTGTAGCAGCTGTTTCGGTAGCTTAGGAAGTCGCTGAAGTTGCTGGACACGAAGCCTCCAAGGAAAACGAAAGTAGTGAAACTACTGAACTGACTGAACTGCTTCAAACAGGGACATTCTTGGTTCTGGTTTCACCCGGGATCCTGTGAAATGACAATGGTCGAGTGCCCAAGAGGACTGTCAAGTGCGCGGGGCTGGCTGGAACAGCAGTCGCTTAGAAGCACCTGGGCGGCAATCAAGTCGCTCGCGGTGAAAGTACTAGCCTACTGCAACTATATAGTCCTCTTTGTCAAACACAACAAGTCATCCCAGACATTTCCATCCTCAAAACCATCTCCATCCATCCAGGATCCTCCTGTTAGGTACCAACATGTACCAACATGTCTGGGCAAATCCTAAAGCTGAACATCAGAGCTCCTATCCACTGTTGGATGCCTTGTGCAAGACTGGAAAGTGCCATGAGTTGCCGCCGCTGCACTGCAGTGCTGAGGCTGAACCTCAGCTGGTTGTGTTCTGCACTAGAAATCATTGGGGACCCTTTGATGCATGCAGCTCTGGACATTGAAACTGTAGTCAATGGATGTCAAGGGCAGCAAGAATACAATCACTGGCAGCTCAGTTCCAAACACAAAGCATCTCAAAAGTCCCTCGACCTGTTGGTGCGTCAGTGTAATCGCGTTGATGTCACATCATCAACATTCTCAGAAGATCATCACCTATCACAATCACAACCACTGCCAGTATCAACAGAACGTACTGTTGCATGTATTCAAACCTTTAGCACCCGGAGCGGCACCTCAACTTTTCGCTTGTAGGCGGCCAGGTCAGCATTTACACTCCTGACAAGCCAAAGCGTTTCCACGGAGCAAGGGTAAGCGCAATCTGTTCAACAGCCATTCAAAAATTCTGTTGTCTTTTGGCCTCGAAAACAAATAGGCACAGTTGGGAACATCTAAAAACAACTCTGGGATTGACCCTCAACTTCTCAGCCAGGGAACTCGGTGTGCTTTTGAAGCTGCTGCACATCAGCTCCCAAGCAATGCGCACAGAAGTGGCTCCAGCCGCTCAGCGCCGCTGCTTTTCGAACAAGGCCTTCGGACTTGACAGTCTCGTGTAACAAAACCGCTCAAAGCTGATGGTCGCAGCAACAACCAAAATCAAATCCCATCCCTAAACATCTATAAACAATCATAAAAAGTTTTTGCATGCAACCACAACCCATGCGATGTAGTGAATCAACTGCGGACACATGCAGACATCCCAAGCACTGAATTTGAGCCGAGCTGCTGCACTTTAGCAGCGCAACATGCAGGAGCTGAGCGCCGCTACGACGACGTGAAGCAGGATTGGACTTCCAAAGGCCTCAAGCTTTTGATCATTTTAAGCCCTTTTGGGTGTTGGTGGTTTGACAAATCCATTGTCAACTGGCTGCAGTGGCTACAGCAAGCAAAACATTGCACACTTTGCACAGAGGTGCCTTGATAAAAAAGATCTGGTTCGTTCTGGTCGAGGAGAGCCTCGCGTTCCTGCATTTCGAGTTCCAGAGTTTGAGCTGAGAAAAAACAGGAGAACTGTGTGTTGCACAATCCCAACCACACACATTCAAGACAAACTATAATATACAATCAGCATCAATCAGCTGCACCTTTCGTTGCAGAGACCTTCGATGACGACTCAGCTGTAAAAGGCCGAACTGCAAAGCCTCAGCCTCTGTACCTGGTGCCGTGCTGTGATGCTTTTCGACCGTGTGGGGGAGGAGCTTACTTCGCAACTCTTTAGTGATGTGCTGCACTGGTTCCAGGATCTCCATGCCTTTCGAGTTTTCTGGTAATTCGTCAGGTGGTATCTGTTCCAGTTCAAACTTGATTTTGGAGTTTGCATGGGTTTTGTGTAAAACAAACCTCTTGAAACCAATCAAAGGTGTTGGGACGTGTGAACATCCCCTTCATTGCAAGCAAAGCACCCAGCTTCGACAAAGCTAGGGCCAAACGCATCTTCTTTGTGCTGGGAGAGTTGCCCTGCGAAGATCTGCTGAGTGCTACTGAGTGCCACTCACAATTCATGCTACCAAATCTTGAGATTTCAAAACTGATTCCCCTATGGCCTGAGTCCGCCATGTGTTGAACGTCCTGCAAGCAAAGTTTTTCATCTGGTACTGCGTCTGAGAAAGACTGCAAACTATGGACAGCGGCAAACTAATGCAAAATGCTTCAACGATCTTCAAAGCATGATATGAATACTCTTCATATCATGTTTTTTTTTTTTTCCGCCATCCAGCAGGGTTTTCCCTTTGCGGCTTCAGAACTGCCACCTGTCCCTGGGCCATCCCCATGTTTTGGGTACCCAGTGTTGGAGTCGGGCAAAGAGATCTGCGACGGCTAAGGTATGTACAGGACCTTGTTGCGACCCTCGAAGTCCAACATGTCTTCCTGGGATGCCAAACAATGAGAAGGGTAAAAGCTCCTGCATTCTGCCACTGCTTAAACCATCTTAAACCCTTCCTAAAGCCGATGATAGCTTATCTGATTGAACGTCAAAACAGACTTGACTTGTTAAATCTTACGTAGTCTTGAAAAGCAGCCGATGTTTCAATCCAAGGTTCCTGAATCCGTGGGTCCTTTGCCCGCAAATAGGCACAGAACTGGTTCAACGTTCGCACAGGTACACCTCCGGTGACACACTTCCACTGTGACAGCATTGCTTCCAGTGAAGCAAGTCATGAAATCTCACGAGTCTATTTATCTCGTTTATGCATTACACTACAAAGGATTCCAATCGTTTGCTGCCAGCTGTAACAACATGGAACAACCTGTAACAACTGGACGTATCATGACGTATCTAGACGTGCCAACCGCGCCTACTTTCGGCCCCTGCCTGGTGAGAGCTCCCGATGATTGAAGCGCTCGGCAAAGACGCAGCACGGAACCACAGCGAAGCGTCGCTTCTCGGCCAAGGCCACGTCAACGATAGCTTCGGTGGCCTGAAGCTGTGCATCTGGGGATGATCTTAGATGCTCCGATGCTACTTAAACGCGGTTTTAACATGTTTTAAACCTGTATACGTCCATATAATCATTGTATAATCATTGTAAAATCATTGTATTTCCCCCAATCACTAAAGTCACATACCAGTTCAACGGGCTTCCAAGGCCAGTTGCAACTAGTAGAGTCTACCATTAGAGGCGTACCCAGCGCCTCATCAGGATGGAGGCCCACCACCACAGAAGCACTGCGGAGCCTGTGAGCCCCAGCTCTGGCTGACACCGGTAGGGATGGATTGGTTAAGGAGCTACATATTGGTTAATCCGTTACAATGGACCCAAATACTGAAATGGACCGTCAAGCATGGTCAAGCCCTCATCCTGAAGTGTCCTGGATAGACATTCCGGGAAGGAGCAGGGAACACATCTGAACACAATCACGTACATGGACAAAAAATGGACATGGATGGCAGAAAATGTCACATGCAGTGCAAAGAGCCAAGGGATCGAAGGCTGGACAACTCAATGAGATTGAAATGCACATGAACAGTATGAGGGAAAACAACAAACAGTACATCTTTTGTTCAATTATCTTAAATGATGCGTATTCATCCCCTGCTCAAACTGTGAGAATATCCAGGGTCCACAGGGCAAACAACTTAAGAAAACATGCTGCAGTATGGTTGCCAAGGCTCACTTCTTGGTTGCTGCCTGAGCGAAAGGTTTTCTCCTCGCTGGCGGAGTTTCGTGTGAGCTATTCTCAAGCATTCACGGCACATGTCTCAAAGCCTCAAAGCTGACAGGACCTGCCATGTTCCCTGAAGTCATGTATTTTGGTCAGGGAACTCAGTTCAAGCCCAAGAAAATTGCAGCTCCTTATTTTTTTCTTTACACACCCATTTCTATAATCTTATGGATTATTCATGGAGTCTACTTGGTGGACATCGAACTTTTACCACTTTTTACCCCACTTATTCTGCGAAGTTCGGATGACATGCAGCATCCTCGAAGCTCACGGGGAAGTGCTCAAAGGCTTCCTCTCGGCCTTGATCAACCCATCCCAAATGCCGTCAAAATACGTGGGACTCATGGGATTTGGATGACGGAGGAATCCTTTGAATGGGTGTATATATTTGTATATTTATATCACCCCAATTTTTTAGTCCCAATGAATTGGTGGTATGACCATCGCCCCAAATATGGCTATACAATCCAACTCTTGACCCATGGCCCATGGATCTGCAGGCCCAAATCCGCTCATCATCAGACTACCCTTAATATGGACATACAATGCTGGTTTAAAATCCACCCAAGGTGCATCATTAGGGATCTTCCTACCGGATGCATGGAGAGGAACAATTTATGATACATCTATGAGCCAGTTGACTAATCAGGAGTTAGATGTGGAAAAGCATCCCTTCTTGTTAAACAACCAACAAAAACCAACGAGATATGGCTTATTCCAGACCTACTCCAGGGTTGGCTTGTCAGAGGGTATATGAATGCCACACCTCGTTGGCTTCCCACGAAAATGATGAAAATGGAGATCCCAAAGGATCCCTTCAGGTCTTCATTTGACGATCCACATATTTTTGGTGATCCCGGTAATCGCCTCGTTTGCGAAGGGCCCGCCGTTGCCAGCTCTTTAAGGCACCGCCTGCTGGGATAGGACTGGTTGTCATTTGTCATCTGACTCCTGGATTCAATTGGATTCAACTATTCACAGGCCCGAGAAGGGAGTACCATGGCAAAAAGACTACAGCGGCTACAGTCTTAGAGTCTTAGGCCTCTCCGCAATGCTGGATCGATCAATGTACATGGGATGCCATACTCGACGCCTGGGTTTTGCAGACCACTCAAATGCATGTCATAAATTCGTCCGCACAGCTGTGGATTCTCTCCCGCTCTGCTTGTCCTTTGTTTATTCGGGTTGTCCAAAGATGGGGTATATTCCAAAATTGCCACTTTAATCGCTGTCAAAAGTAATGCTAAAACAATCTGAATCTCAACCATGGGATTTTAGAGGCAATTTACACAGCATTTTCCACAAAGTCATAGCTATGCGCCAATGCTGCCTTTTCTGACACAAAAAGGCTGCGTCTCTCGACCGGGATGCTCAGTTGCCACGATAGATCTCCTTGGCCGCCGGCAACATCCAGCACTCCACGACCAGAGCTCAGCACCTGATGTGAAAATGGGGTGCTCTGGACCCCCAGCCATCAACAAACGGAACAAATGATGAACACAATGATTGATATATAATTGGTTGATAATTTATCATGGTTTTATCATGTACCAATGGAAAGATTAACCACGATACACCTGGCTGTATTTTGGGGTACAGAATTTTCAGACTAACCCATCTGCGTTTCAGAAATTTTCAGAATCCCTTTTCATGCATTCCAGTTGGAGAACAGCTATTTCTGCCCGCACGGATATCACTATCACTTGCCTGCATACCAAGTGCAAAGTTGTGACCATTGAATCTCTTAAAAATCCCTGGTGGCATTTATATACCCAAGTCATCTACACGGAACTGACAGAAATGGTCACCATACGGTCACCCTGCCTCCTCGCCATAGGTCTTGAGCAACCAGGCTGCAAAGCGCTGCGCCCGGTGCGTCTTGCCTGCCTTGTCATGAGGTCCTGGTGCCCGGCCCCAGCTGCAGTAGGTGGATAGGTTCCCCAAGAGTATCCACATCCTGGGTATTCCCAGGTATTCAGGTTATGTACAGCAGCAAATCAAACGAGCAATCTCGTAGACTCAAGGTTCACGAAAAGGACGTCATGCAACACTTTTTTCACACATTTGTACAAAAATGATGCATGACAAATTTGGGGTGGTATTGTTTAAAGGAAAATGATGTCACAGGTATAACATAACCTTTGAAGGGGGTATCGCTATTTAGGAATGTGTGCCACCGCTGACCCCATGTTTGTATATATCTGAAAAAACAATGTCTGTCCCTTGCATGTTTCCTACTGCCGGAGTTTTTGCGGAGGCTAACGCAAATGTAAACTTACTACGATTAGGCCTCCCCCGCAGCCTTGCTTTGTACTCAAAAGAGACATGCATGCAACTTGAAAAACCAAAGTCCTGATGGACGGTCGGCCCTAAACGGCTGTTTTTGGGTCAATCACTAGAGCTAGAGCTGCAACCTCTCCAAATCTCTTCACCAAAGTCTCCATGGCTGGTCAATGCCTCTTTTTCATAGGAAACCACATGAGCGCCAATATCTCATGGGGGATCCACAGGAATAAACCATCCGGAATTTGTGGTTATCGTGTACACCCCTACTTCGGATGATTTATAGACTATCCTGCAAGAAAAAATAACTCGGGATGGTCTTGTGAAAACCTAAATTCTATTCTATACCGTCTACATCACATGATGCCCCCATGATATGGGTGACCCTTGCTGTTCGCCACCTGCCTTCACCATACTCCTCTTGCTCATTCGCCTGCAGGCGCTGGGAGCGCTCCCGCGCCTCACGAGCGTTCATGGCCTTGGCCTCCTGGAGCATGGCAGCTCTGGAAGGGCCATGTAGTGGGACCGGTGATTAATGCAATGATGTGCTATATAAAGATACATATGTAAAACATATTTACTGCATATATGTAAATATGTACATTATGTATTTATATAAATATACGTATATATATATATATATGTGTGTATATAAATGGAAAAATATTGATTATATATGTATGTAAAATATACACGTATGCAAAATATATATACAATACATGCAATATATACAAAATAAATAAATAAACAAATAAAGAAATAAACATATATATATATATATATACATGCACAATGTATGTAGATGTAATATATATATATATATATACACATGTATGTATTGTATATATATATAATTATATATATGTGTTATATGTATATATGTAAATGATAAATATGTATAATATGTATATATGTACATTATGTAAATAATATAAATATATGTACAGTATGTATATCATAGATATGTATGTATAATATAAATATAAATATGTATCCTACACACAAACATATATATACATATTAGCGACCCCAAAAACGGGCCTTTTCAGCGAAGCGAACGATGGCCCAAGTCGGGTCCAACGGCGTCCCCGCCCCGCACCCCCAGGATCAAGGTTGCTTCCTGGGGAGCTAGCTTACAAAGTGGCACATCTTACAAGCAAGGTTGTCGTCAATCAACCTTGATTTCAGGGGGGCGCGGGGGGTTCCCACAGTTTAGTCAAAACATTAGGTGGCACTCAGAGAGCTCTCAGGCCGAAACTTGTGTCGAGCAGCGTCCTAATCCACAGGTGGGAAACCGGCCGCCAAGAACTGTTGGACGTTGCGACCGGCTGAGAGGACCCGCATGGCGAAACAATTGATGCAGCAAGGAATGTCTCGGATCTGGTCGATCCGCCTATTGAATACATAGATCTTCAACCTGCTTCGCTGCAACAGTACCATGCTTCTGTGTGAAACTACTAAGGACAATCTCGCCACTTTGTATTGGCATGGATGGAAAACGGCTATGCTGCGGCATGCAAACTACTAAGGGGGATTTGACACTTTGTATTGGCTCGGCCGGAAAACTACTAAGGAATTTTCCAAAAGATTACAAATTAATATGTTCTTCTATTACTCTTAAATTTACAGAAATCCTTAGTAGTCTTGCGTCCGAGCCATTGTGATCTTGAATTCACACGTTAATAGCTTTTCATGCATGCATGGGCTGTGCATCTGCCGTGCCACTACAATGTGCGGGAAAATTGTTGGAGGTATCCCTAGTTGTTCTTTGTTGCACACTTAACACAGCTGCACAGCTCAAAAAAAATCTTCTCCGTCGCAAAATCTCAACTGTCATGCATGGGTTGTCTCTGTGTCTGTAGGGAAACGCAATGCAAGGTCATTTGCTTTTGCACCAGTGCCGAGGTTGGCTGCTGCCGCGAGAAACAGAGGCAGGGTGACTGCACCACATTCGTGGTTTCGTCTCCTTGGAAGACAGCAGTCGTGTGACTGCACCACATTTCACAGTTGTGTCTCTGACCTTCGGTCTGTGGGAGACAGCAGTGACAAGCGTTGCCGTGACACATATAGTTTTGAGCCTGCTACTGACGAGCGAGTTTCAGGGCCAGGAGCCACGTCAGGTCTTGGGTGTTGAGTTTGCCAGCCGATTTGAGCACTCGACGTCGTTTTTTCTCCTGCAGCAGGATATGGAAAGGATGAATGTGCAAGTGGTACGATGCAGCTTGAATGCAGCTCCACCAAATTTAAATAAAGAGTTCAGCGGAAAAGATTGAGGTAAGTGGTGCGATGCAATCGCAACGCAGCTTCACCAACACAAATACTGCACACAAAGATGACATTGGATGCGGCCTGGGCTTTCACTTCTCGGCTGGCTTCCTTCAGCTGCCGTTTCAACGACTGCCGTTCCGCTTTCAAAGCAGCTAGACGTTCATCCATCCCAGGCACATGGGCTGCAGCAGCACCTTCCGCAGCATCCCTCTCCACAGC
>BGPT01002066.1:37715-54741 GCA_003297045.1 Symbiodinium sp. clade C Y103 | reverse complement strand
AAAACAGGGCCCAATGGGGACCCAAAAATGGGGGCTTGAAAAATGATTCAAAAGCAGCTCTCGCACCATGTACCCCCATAGTATATATATATATATATACATATCCATATCTAATGGCATATGTCCTGATGTTACTCATCTACCTGAGTCATACCTGAGGTGACCTCAACCGCATCCATGGACAAGAGCCGAGAATCGCAGGAGGGGATTGTCTGGGAAACATGGGGTATAGGCCAAGGTTCTGGCCGTTTGATATACCCTCTGGTGAACTAACAGTTTGCTATTGAAAATTGCCATAGAAATAGTGGATTTTCCCAGAAAAATGGCCATTTTCAATAGCTATGTTAGTTTACCAGAGGGTAGGGGTTTCCTATGATGGGGGTACCTCAATAGCTGAATGGCTGACCCAGGACTTTCAAGGACCAGGATATAGCTTCCAAAGAATCAACTTTAAACCAGCGAAAGCAACAATATCACTAACAAAATTAAGCAATGGCTGCTAAACACCTGGTGGTTGATGACTATAGGGGATTATACTAACCAATATCTTGCGGATTGTCACCATCCATTTGGGGAGTCTCTATCAACCAAGGAAAAGCGACGACACAGGGTTTTGAACACTGGCACAATCGAAGATGCAGCAACCAGAATTGGTTCAGCACCAAAAGTGAAGCAAATGGATTTGTTCATAAAACCAGCAAATCCGTCTATGATGATGTTTGTGATACTTGGTGCTACACTATGCTCGCGCATGTGTGTGGGGGGAAACCTTGGAATAAATGCTCGAAAACCATCTTCCAGGGTTTCTTTTGCTTCCTTTGCTTGGAACAGGTTTTGAAGGCTACAAACCTCAAATTAGGGCTATCTACTATCTACATGTCACAAGATTGGAATATGACCAAAACTGGAGTGAACACACCCAAAAGCCACCGCCACAACCACCAATGCTGGTTGGTTGTTGGTTTCAATTACCGTCCCCCCAATTTACCTTTTTGGAAAATGGCCCAAAGCTATGAAAATGTTTTGGAAAATGGCCGATTCCTGTAATTTTCCCTCTAAATCCATTTTGTTCGTTGAGACCCATTGAATCCCATTAAATCCATGGATGTCTGAGTTTGATATCTATTTACAAGCCTAGATCTCTGTCTAAAGTTTAATAACCCTATAGTATATCTATCAATAACAACCACTATAGCTATCATCACGGATGGTATTCCACCTTTTTGGACAGTTGTTTTTTGCATTGAATCCCATGACATCCACCATGGATTTCTGGCCCCGAACCAGATATTGCAGGAGCGTGGCATCACGCTGGACCTGGGCTTCTCCTCCTTCTCCACCGATGCACCGGAGCACATCCAGGCAGACCCGCTGTGAGGCCTGCGAGGCCTTTAAAGAGATGGTTTTTTTTGTCATTGGGGGACGTGGGGCCAAAATCATGTCCTCATGAGAAAAAAACATGGTTTATGGTATATGGATGGTATATAGATTGTACCAAAATTGTAGATAAATGGTATATAGTTTAATGTTAAGGAAATGATATGTATATATACATATGGTTAATTGGAATGGTATACAAATGGATTCACTGTCCTAGTTAACAGTGGTTCATGCGTTTGGAAGTTTCTCATGGTGTGGATTTTTAGTGATTCATTTCATAATCGGATATAAATTGCCACTCACAAAATGGGGATTCGACAAACCATTTTTAAGGGATAGAATGGGGATATAATGGGGATTTATCATTGAAATGTCCTTATCATATAATGGCCCCGGGATATATCATTCAACAAACCCATTAATGGGATATATAATGGGATATATGGAATATTTTTTTGGGGTTGACCTTTCATTGAAATGTAAATGATTTGCTAACAACAAAACGACAGTGGAATGTCCTTATCACGTCATGAGGGGATATCAACCATATTTACAACACTGACTGAGAAACCATGAACCAGGTTGATGCCAAACCTTTTCTGAACAACGGGCAAAGGCACATTAGGTTTGTACGAACATTCGGCAAGTTAGCTGCAAAGTCATTTTGTACAGTCATTCAATAGGACCAAGCATGGACTACTTCTCAATGCAATGATGCAAGGAAACCTGGATGGAATCCCAGTTTGGGACACCCATCGACTGATCCATCGATTCGACAGTGTGTTGAAACGTTTGAAGATTGGGCAATTTTTTGTTGTGTGGCCTCTGCCATCGCGGGGGCTTGACAGTGCAGGCAGAGGCACGGCTGACACTGGCCTACGATTTCACCTTGGAATGGACAAGCCATGAAAATTCAGCAGTCTGAAGCATTTTGAGGTGCGTGTCTTCTGGAAAATGCGTTCTTCATGTTTCTTCACCTTCCAAGTGAGCTTGCTAGAGGCTATAATTATTCACAAAGAGGCAAGAGTATACCCTATGGATCCAAACACCTCCTGAGAAAGTACTTAACCCCCCAAATTCATACCCCAGACACTTTCTAAGAAGGTACATGGATCCATAGGGATAGATATACTATTGATCACCATCAACTCAGCTCAGGCTTCTCGAGCGATGCTGATATCCTAAACCTTATTTCGGGCTTTTATACCCCACCAAATGTTGCAGCTTGCGTTGGAGAAGTATCAATCTGCTCTTTTAGGGTCTTGTTACTGAGATATGCATCCCAGTTGATTACAATGAAGTAAGTGGATGTAAGTGGTACATAAGAATGGTACCAAAATGCAATAATCCCATATAATCCTCCTATTTCCATGTGAGTCATGAAACGGCCACCGGATAGGATGCTGACCCAGCCAGGATCCAGATCCAATCAATTTTGGAGGCTTAAACCTCTATGTTTATCAGTTGTTTCATGGCTGATAAGCAAATATCAACATGGTAAATGTTCCTTGAATTTGTTCTTGAAACAAACTTTTCACCATGTCGTCCAAATAGATTTGTTTATTTATACCACTATCCTACATAATCTGATGGTTCCATGACCTATCATCAATGGTTAGATTATCTATTATTATTATTACTATTGTCTATTTTGTTGATTAATCATTAATGATTCCCTATTTCGGATGCTTCACTTAGCCATTATGAATCATTAATCCACATGAATCCCCTATGTTTCAGGACGTCGAGACCCGGATCTCCCAGGCCGCTGGCTACGATGCCATCCAGTGGTGTTTGGTCGACTGTCCCGGCCATGCCTCGCTAATTCGAACCGTCATAGGCTGTCGTGGTGTCGTTGGGGAGTCGTGGTGCAGATCTTGGATGGTTACCCTCTGGTAAACTAACAGTTTGCGAACTGGAAAATCACCATATTCAATGGGAAAATCCACTATTTCTATGGCAATTGTCAATAGCAAACTGTTAGTTTACCAGAGGGTAAGGCATGTTTTGAACAACTTAAACATGTTACTTATATGAATTATCTAACATCTTGAAAACCATGGTAGATGTTCAACTTGATTCAATCCATTTAACTTGATTCAATCCATTCAAGTGGGAAAACCAGGAGTTCCTGTAGATTTTCTGAATGCCAAGATAATGATGAGCCCGTAGTTGGGCAGGTATGCAGGGAGAAACCCCATCATTCAGATTGAAATAGATTGAAACATTGAAACGTTGAAACAGCCCTTTTCTTTTGGAAAAGATGTCCAACATATCCCATGAGGAAGACACGCATCAACAATAAATGATGGCAAACTGGGATAATCTCTTTGAGGTACGCGCCGCCACTGTCATTATCCTTTCCGGATCATACCTGGAAGGTTTCTTTGCATCACAAGAGTCTCCAAAAAGACCAAAACGACCAAAGGTTTGAAGCAAGGAGGCAACACTGGCATTTCCTGAAACAAGAGCCGGCTGCTCCTGCTCATTGTGCCAAAAAGCTGCGCGACAGTCGCACAGGACATGCCGGAGGCTTTCAATTACACCTTTGTCCCGCAATGCCATATCGCCGTGGAAAGGAGGTTCAGGCAGCGGATAATGATGAGTAGTGTCTCAGTATTTTCATTCCTTTCGACGGGTGAAAACAACTGTTGAGGCAATCTTCGCGTTCAAAGTGAACTGAACAGCTGGCAAATTGGACAAGAAGTTTGTGCTGATCATTTACTTTCTCTTTCCTTTCCAAAAAAGATTTCGACTTGGAACTTGCCCTTTGAAGAGGAGACTTGCGACCCACATTTGTTCGTGATGTCACAACAAGCCTCAACAAACCATGGCTACGAAGCAATAGCCGGGGGGTTGTCAGTACCGTAGAGAACATCCATGAGTTGTCCATGGGAAAGATGTTCCCCGTGTTGTCTTGTTATGTTTATATATGCATGTATATATGTATCGTCTTATCACGACATACAGTGAAAGCCTATATCTCCAAAAAAGGAATAGACACTTTGATGTTCATTTGCATTTACTTTAGATGCCAGGTTATATATTTTGACATTAAAAATAAAGCATCATGTTGTTCCATTGTCTACATTTCATTTATCTAGAGCCCAGATGGTAATTTCTACTCCTGATGTTCAAAACAGTGTTTGAAAGTTCATGTATTTTGGCCAAGTTCCATCTTGGGCCCATTAACTTGTGCAAAACAATGTGAGACATATAGGGGATGAGTGTAGATTTGTTGGCCTTAGAAAAAATACAAAGCCTTCTGGTAATCAGTCATTTGGGTAATGTTTGGTTGCATTACAACGACCTCACTGTTCTCCCTCACTGAAATGATTATATTTGAATTTACCCCGAATCATGGCCAGCTGGAAAATCGCATGCTCGGAAGTCTATAAATGGCTGAAGATGGAGGATTGTTCATCGAAAGTTTATGAATTTTGGAGGGACATGATAATGGTAACGATGATCATGTGTTTTTTCTCCCTCCCGCCGCAATGTGATAAAACTTTGCCCACAATGATCCTTTCATGGTAATGATACCCTCTGGTTATTTAACATATAGCTATGGACAATCCCCTATAAATGGAGGTTTTAATGGGAAAATCGTCTATGAATGAGCCATTTTCCATAGCTATGTTAAAAAAAACAAAAGGGTAACTTTTTTCCCCCCACCAAAATCAAGGGGACCCACAGCCCGGCACCGTTTGGTTTTTTCCAGGCGGCGCGCAGATCATCGACCTCTGCGCCCTGGTCATTGACGTGAACAAGGCCATTTTTTTCGACCGTCGTTGCTGGGGTTGCGGGGAAGCGGACCTGAGGATATCTTAGATTCTTCGAGGGAATTTCTATAGATATCTAGTAAATTCTAGTAAATATTAGTTAATATCTAGCCACTCAATTACCACTGCTGATACTTCGGATATTGGGACGAATCCAAACCGATTGTACCATACATTGGGGGATGAACATCCATAAATCCCGCCGATTTTGGTATGAATAGAATGGTACCAGAGGTTGACCCATGGCCATATATCTATAGTAGATATCTAAGCACTAAATATCCATACCCAGAATATTATATGATCTTATAAGATGATTTAGAAACCATGTTAACTGCAGGTATGATTATCCACCATCAACCCAACAGTTCTTGGACTTGCGTTTGCCAACTGAGCGAACGAACTGGGGCACCACATTGTAGGCCAGGGAACCACAGATGTGGTCTGAACATCTGGGTCCATCAACTGGATGAATACCCTCTGGTAAACTAACATAGCTATGGAAAATCACCATTTTTTGATGGGAAAATCCACTATTTCAATGGCCATGGCTTCAATAGCAAACTGTTCGTTTACCATGAGGGTATCTAAGAGTCTCGATGAGGTATACCCCCCCAAAACATGCATTTTCCATAGGAACCATGATGATCAACCAGATAATCCTGGCCAGGAAGTCCCCCAATCTAGCTTGTCAAATGTCTACCTTGGCCTTCACCATGGATTTCAACCATGAACAGTGACCCAAAATCATCCAAAATCCCTGAGTGATTGTAGACGTCGTAGACTCTATAGACGCAACTTTGAAATTTCTCCATACTTGGATCTATTTAGCTACAAGGTGGGTCCCCCAAGATAGCCAAATTGGTGAACATAACTCCAATATCTATGGTTTATTACACTTATAACTATAGTATTCGTGGGCTTTATAAACCAACTCATAAACCAACTTATAAATCCAAAATATGGTTGGTTCATTATTGTTTTACCCACATTATTTGGGGATGATACCTATAATTCACCGACTCAGCGTCGCACCGTGGTCGCCGTTTCGTTTGTTTTTCGCGTGGCCCACAGGGCATCCAAACGCAGACGGCCGAGTGTATGGTGGTGGCCGAGATTTTGGCCAACCAACTGGCAACTTGGCACAGCTTGGCACAGTTTGGCACGTGGAAAAGCTGGGCTCAGCATCCACCGAAGCAGCCTCGGTGGGTTGATGATTGGGATATTGGGATTGGGATTGAAGAAAAAAATGCGGATTCAATTAGCAAAATCCACAAGAATTGGGATTAAATCAAGTAGAATGAACAAAAATGGTGAGTAAATGAGGTTAAATCGACGGAAATGATCGCAAATGGTGATTCAATGAAAAAAAGTTGGTTCATGATTAGGTCGGGGGTTGTAAACCATATCTCTTTATATGTGGAGATTATCATAAAGCATTGCGGGAATCCCTATTGACCAACGAGTAGCAAGTGGATAATCAGCATAGATTTTGGTGAGAAGGAAAAATCCATCATTGGCATTCATTGGCTACAATGTGGGTAAAACATGGCAAAACAATAATAAACCATCCCCAATGACTCACCATTTTTTGTTGGTGGTATTTTGTATGTTTACCATTCCCAGGAACATGGGTGGCATGGCAGCCAGTTTCAGCCACATCAATTCATATTCATCCACCATCTTAGTGGTGACAATAGGTCACCGGAAGGGTTTTCATGACAAGAGTCTGGACAAGATCGCAAGGTCCAAAGTTTAATGTCTTTCCAGTTCAACACCGATTCAAAAAACAATTGCTGAATCGTCCGGATTCGAAAGATGATGTTGAACCACATGGCCAATGAGTTTCACCACGGATTTGAAATCAAAGAAACGCGTCACTCACCTTGGTTCAGTACGGAAAGCACATTCAAACATGCATTGTATCGACCTCGTAGTCAAACTCAAGCGACTTGGATTTGTTTGAGAATAGTGTGCCCCCTAGATGGTTGATCATCACTTATTCCTGTTCAGCGCATTTGGTTCCAGTGCGAATATCCGTTGTTTCCGCCTTAGGTGGTCATTTTGAACAAGATTGATATGCTTCCTGCAGACGCTTGACATCACCAGGGGGCCATAGTCACTGCGGATCTTTGGGCTGCCGGGGATTCAACATGATTCAACCAACTCCCCGCAGTTCGGTGACCTCCCAACAAGGTTTGGGTTTATGAATGGTCTATTCACCACCAACAAACCACGTTTTTTTTCAGATTTTCCTCAGGGCATATTGCAAAATCAATCTTAATCATTTGTTCTCGGGGGGTCACCGAATAATAGTGAATTCTCCCATGACTAGATTGTGCTACCATGATGATTTGGCCCTTTAAGCACCAGGTATGTTCGCAGTTTGTGCATATCCCAAGTGATGTTGGCTGCTTAACTTGGGATAGCCCCCCAAAGAGTTGAGGCTTACGGAATGCCAGTTTCTGAGAGACATCATCCTGACTCCTGACATACAATGAATATGATGAATATGGAAATGTCAAGAAACATCACCAAGATTGGAACATGTTTGAACATGTCATATTCTGTCTACTTCTGGCTGGGGATATGGATCCATCAGTGACGCGGTTCACTGAAACGCTTCATTGAGTTGCCACTCTTGGCTCTATCCTGACCAGGTATTGAGAGGGGCGCCTGCACCAAACATAACGCCTCTCAAAGATAGTCCCAAAAGAATAGAAAAAGTAGAATTGACCGCGACTGTAATTAGTAGCATTGTTGACTTTTCTATCTTTTTGGTGGTTGCTATACATGCAACCTTGTGGAAGTGTGGACCCAGCAAATGATCAAGTATCAAAGGATACTGAACAGTGAACTCATTGTCAAGTTCCCGTGAGCCAGCACTACTGCAGAAGTGGATCATGTTTTTTCTTCATGGAAGTGTTCATGACTACCCTCTGGTAAACTAACATGTCTATGGACGATCAGCATTTTTAATGGGAAAATCCACTATAAATGCCCATTTTCAATAGCTATATTAGTTTACCAGAGGGTAAGCTGAAGAAAACGAAGTTCTAAGTGGTAGAAGGGATCTTGAAAGGTTCAGCAGCCACAACTGGGATCCTGAGGACAAGCGGAAGAAGATCTTGGACAAAGTGATCAAAGAGCTGAGAAAAGTCAGGGCCCTCAATTGTTCTCATCGAAGGTAAGTGTCTTTCAGTGACGATTCACAGGTGATGAGAACAGCTGGTAGCCTTAGCCATTGAGGTTCCAGCTCTTAAAATATTCAATCTGTGATCTTTGGTTGTTTTTTCTTCACGTCCCCGTTTCAATTCGTCATATCTGTATGTTTGTTTTCGAAATCCCTTCTCTTTTTTTCGTATTCCCAGAATTGTTGGCTCGATTTGGATCCAATTTTTCTTGCTGAGTTTTTTATTGTATCCTGCACAATCTGCAAATATGATCAAATATGTGTGCCTTTTTTCGGGAGACTCCTCTGTTTGGAGCTAAAACCGAGGTTTCTGGTTCCGTAGTCGATTTTCTCTTAGATCATCCCACCATCTTTGTTCCCGGATCCCGCGACACCGGATGACTGGCTCCTTAGACCTTTGCGCGAACGAAGTTTGGGGAAGACTTGCCATTCGCGTGCATCTCTGCTCATCCACAGGCCAGGCTTGGGTTTAAATCATCTCAGTAATACAATGATACAAGGTGGTGCCCCAGTTCGTTAGCTACACGTTAGTTGGGAAACACAACTCCAACAATTTGGGTTTATGGGTGTTGCAACATGCAACATGTTGTAACTGTAGTAAGTTACATAATGTCATATTGCAACTCTATTCAGTTAGAGATGTCACTTAAACGCAATTATAACGTCGGGATCACCACCTTAGTAGTTAAGTTTGGTTGCAATGCAGGGGACTGCTCACATTCTGGCAGATCAAGGCCTTTGGTGTTGAAGACTTGGAGGAGAATCTCAGCACTCGTAACATCCTATTCTTTATAAAATATCATCTGGAGGTTTCCTAAAATAGGGGTACCCCTAAATCATCCATTTTAATAGGATTTTCCATTATAAACCATCCATTTTTGGGTACCCCCATTTCAGGAAACCCCCATCTTTTCTAATTCTATCTTATAGTGAAAGGCAGACTAGGAAAGATAACATCCTATTCCAATTTATATCATCTTATTTTACTTCATCTTATCTTGTCTTACCTATGTTTTCCGAGTATCTTGCAGTATCCTAGCGACTCTCGTGTATCTCATATCTATCTTCAATGGTTTGAAGGGAAATTCGATGTACTGGAAACCATGATCAATCACCCCAGTCGAGAGTTTTCCCTGCTGGATTTCCATCCACTGATGGCTGAAGCAAAAGCATCAGGATAGGAAATAGGAACACTTTAAAAAAGACATGGAAAACTATCAAATCCTGTTTAAATGAATCTAAAATTAGTGTTCCATCTGTTTTGGGAGACTATGAACCTATGATTAGTGTAGATTGGTGTTCTATATATAATCAACAAGAGAGATGTGTTATTAGATATAGATACTGTAATTATATGTAATTATTAGATGAATGTAGAATTAGTCTATAGTTCTGTAAAATTCTATAAATATTGGTTCTAGATCTATATCAGATTCATATGATACTATTGTTCTATCATCACTATAATTTAATAATCAGTCTATATATTGGTTTTCTATCATAGAATCACTATATATAATCACATATCATCACTAGTGTTCTATGATTTTCCATTTCTGTGGGTTCCAATCTCCAGCAATAGCTTCAGGACGGAGCCGAACCTTTAGGCGCCGATGATCTGATTTCTGTGGGGATCCCCGTCCTGCGAAGCCTCGACTGGAAGACTGGGTCATGAAACCTATGAATGGGTTAGTCATGTTTTATAACGGTTAGCTATAATCTTGGAATTCGAATTTATTAGCCAATAATGGGTTATTCTATTTATAACTGGGTTATTCATGTTTTAAAACGGTTTATACCCTCTGGTATATTAACATAGACCCTGAGAATAGTTATTTTTAGAGGAAACTAATCTTCCAATCCCTATCTGCCAGGGTCTATGTTAATTTACCATGGAATTGCCTGGACTTGGCATGACTTGGCTATTTTTTGGGGGATTTAACCTATTGTTCCCATGTGTCTTTTCTCCCATGTGCTGTTGTATTTTCAAATGCCCGAACCAGGAACGATTCATTCGCATGGCATGGATGCAAACACCTGGTTGAATGTAGATGGAGTTGGCTGCTACTGGCCAGTTAGTTGGTTGCTTGGTTCAAGTTGCGCATTCACTCCCTACTGGTTTAGTGAGCAGAGGTTGACATGGTGATTGATCAAAACCTCCAGAGTACCAATTTCTGCCGGGTTTTGATAATATGCATAAATCCCAGCAACAACTTGGAGTTTGCTAGGTAATTCCAAGACATACTTTCTGGTAATACCACCTGGTAATCTACGCATATGGATAATTTATATTGATTTATATTGATTTACTTGTACTTTTTAATCATGGCTGGTTTTCTGTATCCATGTGAAATTACCAGATGGTATTCCCCCAAAAAAAACAACCTTTTTCCAATGTGTTTTCCCGCACCACCTTGAGGTGATCAAGAACACCTTGGCCATTCCTCAGCGTGATCCATCGGGGCCTTTTATGCATGGAGGCCTAGAGTTTGGCGCACCTTGGAAGCTGTGGTCTCCAATAGAAGCGGTCGCCAAGTTTGTTGGAAACCACAGCCTTAAACTGTTGATTTATCTCCAAGACCAGTTTGGAAACCACCAGTTTATGTTAAATACCAGGTATTTGTTGGTTTATTTTGGTTTATCTTACCCCAACTTACTATCGTTACAAATTAGTTTGATATATGATGTATCCAGCATGAATCCTAAGCCAGTTAGTTTCGTTAGTTGAAGCTACCATTTTTTTTTTAGGCCTCCTTGTATCATCAATCCGAGTTTCCGAGATTATTGGGATTATTGAAAGTGGTGCCCTCCAGGCAAGGGTGTGTTTAGAATCCACAGTATAGAATATTCTAGATTTTAGTTATATAGTTATATGTTATATGCATACCATGAACAAAGAGCTAATCTATCACTGGATTGGTTGAAGGGAAAATTTACAGGAAACCATGGATTTTCCGTTGAAATATGGAGGTTTCCTGTAAATTTTCCCTTAAACCAATCCAGTGAATCTATGTTAATCTACTCAATTCAGACCGAAGGCTACGCATCACCGTGGGGATCCAAGGTTTGCCTTCGACCATGCCTTCGCGATCAAGGGTCAAGGCACTGTCCTCACAGGCGGAGAATGCGTTGGGGTGAAGGTAGCAGACATAGTAAACCCCAAGAAATGGAATGGGACAAAATACCAGGGGAGTTCACCACGACACCATGTTTTTTTTCTAACATAACGGGAAGATCAGTGATATACTTGGTTTGTGATTTTACTTCGATGATGTGTTCTCCAAAAATGTTCCAGGTTTCCAACTTCTTTTCTATCAGAACTCATCTACAGGAATATTCCCGACAAACCCAATCCTGTCAGATCGGGGGATCCAATGGCATTCTCATCCTTTGGCCGTATAGAATAGCATCCAAAACGGAAATGAGTTGATCCCCAGGGAACGGATATTGCACATGTGTATGATGATGGGCCAGTACCTATGAAACCGACATGAATCGAAGGAATCTTTCTGGGGATGAAGATCCAGCTATGCTGCTGTGAAACCCAGGGTTTTGACTTACAAATCTTGATCAATGGTACAGACTAGCTCATGTTTTGAGACCCTTAGTTTCGTAAGTCGGCCTGTTGGAACCCAACTGGGATACTTCATGATTTGTATATACCCCATGTATATTGCCTGGCTCACTTCGGGGATTCCACAAAAAATCATCAACCCCTTGGGGGGTCTTGCTTGGACTTGGATCCGTCGCAAATGTCGGGAACTCATTGCATTGTTGCGCAGAATTGTGAGATGTGCACCTCCACTGTTTTCAGGCGGTACTCCCCCTGTGTTTGTGGTTTCAATCCAAGACCTGGCAGAGCAAGATGGATTAGTAAGGGAACCCATTCCGGTCTTTAGTTATTTCAGATTTGGTATTAGAGAAAACTGATATAGATAAATATACATTGATGCACTATTTCTGGTGAATTTGCTGGGTTTCCATATACAGTTTCATATGAGTTAACCCCATTATGAATCATGTTCGAATTGTTAACTTCCCGCGTTTCCTACCTAAATCCCCCAATTGTTCATGGTGAAACCATGGTTTTTAATCGCAAAATCCCAAGTCCAACTATAGTTAATTAAATCATGTAAATTCAAACAGATCTCATATCAGCCAATTTGTCCAATGGTAAAACGAGTTTCAACTGGTTAAATCCAGGTTTTTTCCGGTCCAAAAGGGGCCCCCCATCTACTTCGATCAGGCACGGTGCTTTCGGGCTCTGTGAAGCCTCAGATGGGCATTGTGGTGCCGCAAATGGGCGAGGCCTGGGGATAGCGGGCACCAACTTCCAGCGTGAAAGTGACGGATGTTGAACAAACAAATATGGCTATGGCTCAAAATTTTGGCACCAAAAGTATGGCTCCATTTTTAATTATTTTTAAGAATAATTCAGATAAACCAAGCAATTATATGCAATTACATGGTTAATAATTTTGAGCCATACCCAAGTCTCCATAATATACGAATATGCTCTGACATGGGAATATAATCGGTATGCAATCAATGATGATTTGGTTGGTGGTTTCAAGTATGTCTTGTATTTTCCAACGCCGTTCAGCTGCTTTTCAACCATACTTGGGACATCTTGGGATGCTTGGTCGAAATATTTTTGGGATAGGAACCACCAACCAGCGATGGATGTCGCGAGGAAAAATGATGATGTCTATCATGGAAACGTTGGGATTTGATGTGAATTAGTTTCACTTGGGATTTTACAATCAAAAAATCAAACAGTGCGATGGAAGGGACAAATGGGGGAGTAAGCATTGAGAATTGGGATCTACGCTAGGGTTAACTTCTTCTAGCATGAAAGCATGGAAAACTCATGGCTTCCGAAGGAAATGATATGTAAATGATTGTTTTGCATTGTTTTGCCGTATCGATGTTGATTTGCAATATGGTGAAATCCAACGTAGGTGTGACAATAATCTGCTAAATCCACCAACAAATGTTTGCATTCACAATACAGTGATGTGTTTTTATGTGTTTTTATTTTTTTGTGGTGATTCAAAGTGGTAAGAATGTGTGAACTGTGATATTCAACAAATACGGAATTTCATCAGCCAAATGGGTGTCTGAAACAGCTAAAACCGGTATGACCATCTTCAAGTAGGGACATGAAGTGCAACAAATGGAATTTCATCAACATCCATGGGATATCCACCAGCAAGAAGAGGCGTGTTTACCAACAAAGCTGGGATGAGAAACAAGAGTACTGCAGTACTGCACCTGAAATTTGAACAAACCCTAGAAGAGCTTCGAACATGATTTGACTATTCATTGACCAAGATCTGTTATATCATGTTATATCCCTCACAATTTGCAGGCGGGGAAAGGCAAAAAGGTGCGAAGTTTGCAGTCTCTTGGCTGATCCGAAGTGAGGGTCAACAATGGGTCAGGTCGCCTGAAAACTCGGATGGGAAATGATGGGGTACCAATTGGATCTGTTTGGAAATGTGGGGTACCATGGGATATCTCAATATGGCAATTTGAAATGGGGAAAACGAGTAACTATTAGACTTTGGAGTACCCTTTTTATATGTATATATATATATATATCTTGTAAGACAGACCCAATATTGTGTTTTCCACAAAACTGTCTTATACGACCATCTACGTCGTCATTTCAGGGATCAAGAATTTTCAGCCACAGCCAGATGATTTCACATAATTCAACCAGCAAAAATAGATGATACCCCTCTGAAGACCAAGATGGAAACATAAGATTAGTTACCCTCTGGTAAACTAACAGTTTGCTATTGACAATTGCCAGAGAAATAGTGGATTTTCCCATTGTAAATGGTGATTTTCCATACTTATGTTAGTTTACCAGAGGGTAATTGTTGGGGATATATGTGTTTTTTAAGCTTCCACAAGTAACGTGGGGCTCCTAACTTTCAAAATTGGATAGTGTTTGGTCTTAAAAGATATTATTGCCTTAGTGTTCACACAGTGGGAAGGGTCAGGGGACATACCCGAGGAATCCAGACCGCAACTCCGAAAACCCACCGAGTTTGCATGCAGGCTTTCACATATGATTACTGCAACTCAAGTCTAGATTTCATGCTAAACATATGATCGTTTTACTTGTGCAAATACACGCAAATACATGTCATGTTCATCGCTAGTATTTACGAATATTGATCATTGCATTATGACGATGTTATTGCTGATAGATGCTCTATGTATGATAATGTATGGTATGTTTACATGTTGTCATGCATGCAGCATTTGGGATTCCTATCATTATCATCATCTATATTATTAGATATTAGTAGTCATTAAACCATATTAAACCTATATTTTTTTGGGGGTTGCCAATATTGCTATGTAATTGTTATATCGTCCATAAAAAATAATCATAACATCAGTGCCATTGGCTAATCATATTTTTGTTTGTCTGAATCCTGCTGCGCCCGTTCTGTCTGTGCTGGCGCCCCAAAAAGGATGTTCCGGCAGCCCGTTCAAGAAGCGATTCAAGGCTATGGTGCAGGGGCAAGGGAAACATGTAGATTCTTTACCAGCGAACAGGTCGTGATTGATCAGATAAACCATTTATCAACAGTTGGAAATACACCTGATTGTTGATCAGTCAGCACAAATTTGGATTTAGCTTCATTCAGCCAATGAACCTGTGGGGTTGATCAATAAAAGCGGTGCGTTTAAGGCCCCCAAAAAAAACCTGTGGATGGTGATTTAAACACCAGAAATTTGGGGATCAACCCAGAAACACCGCGGAACTGGCCAAAGAAAAAGTGATTTACCCAACGAAACACTTGCCATCATGTGTCCTGTCTTTGTTTTACAGTAACCTTTGTCTTTGTATGTCATTATATATATATATATATACATACATATACATATGGATTCACTATATTGTATACACGCTCACCAGAAATATTCTTTTTTGTGTGTGGCAGGGTATCCAAGACTGGCCAGAATTCTGTAATGCCCAATATAAAGGACCAGGATCTTGTTTGTTCGGGGCGCAAGAGCCGCTTGGATTCCCTTTGTGAAGGGCAACAACACCAACACAGACCATCAGTGAGACCATTTGTTGAACAGTTGAAACCATTGGTTAGATATGACTGCAATCAATTCGGATCTATTCATATCTATTCTAGATCCAAAATACCAATTATTAGCTATTGTTTCTTGAGACTGTTGACTTTCAGAACATTGACAGATATTCTGACCGGTTAGGAAAGGATGTTCCTCTCAAAAGTCAAGCAGTTCCCCTGCCATGTTTGAATACGAGACGGTAGCCAATATGCAATCACATGTCCCAATGTGGTCAAAAGTTCAATGGGAATATCCCATCAAGGGTGGGATTACCATACCCTGCCCCAAATCATTTAATTGTATTAAGTCCATGTTCTGACACATCTAGTAAATTATTCCTAGTTATCATTAGTAAAATTAAGTTTGATAGATCTAGTAAAATGAATAATATTGAATAATACAGCTAGTTAAATATTATTTGAATCCCATTAAGTCAACTAGTAAATTCACCTTGATTATCGTTCCTAGTTGACTTACGTGTCGGACACGGCAGGTGACCGCGTGGCCATGTGCGTGGCTGCTTTGGACGCCAAGGAAGGGCGAAGTGCGATGTTTTAAGGTCCAGTTGGTGATGGATCAACTTAGGGGACCATATATGATAATATGCAGGGATAGATGTATCTATAATTAGTTACTCTGGTTATAAACATAGGGGTTCAACTAACCAGTTCACCAGATTTCATAGGGATGTATAGGGATATGATGGGAATATCATTGGAATATCATGCTGAGATGATAGGGATGAATCTCTCAAAACATCATCTTTAGAGGGATATGGAGATTTCCTAAAATGGTGGATCCCCAAAACCAATTTCAGGCCTGAGGGATCCCAAGTATCCCCCAGTCACGACGGGTTTCAACACTGAAATGGTCATCCGTGACTTAGATGATTTGACGGTAGCCCCATGACTTAGGAAACCTCCAGTTGTCCATGAACTTGGATTTGCTGAGTCGATGATTTGGCGTATTTTGCCACGAGGAAATCCACTATTTGGGGAATCTTTCAATACTTTTTCGGGCAAATCCAAGATAATCATAGGGGTTAAACCAACCATTTTGTAGGGATACATCGGGATGTATAGGGATCTGATGGGAATATAATTGAATTGGAATATCATGGGGAGATATGGCGAGATGATAGGGATATATATATATATAATATAAATATAATTAGGTATGTATAAAATTGTATAAGTATAGTATACATGATATATTCCAATAATCTGATTTATGTTGTTTTTTGAAAATGGTGTATACCCATGAAATGGGTATTTTGAAAGGGAATATGATGACTAACATGTGGATTTTGGTGTACCCATGTGTACCAATGTTTAGACAAACCTAAATATCAAAGCTTCCCACATGTCACAGGAAATCATAGTTTTCTCCACATTGATCCTCCATAGAATTGATGAATATATACGCTTATATACCCTCCGATTTCCACATGTTTGATAGTTATATCTATATATTATCGAAGGAAGTTTAGAAGTGAAACTTCCGACAATATGGACAGTTGAAAAGCAGAGGTGAGAAAAGTCAGAAGTGAGAAGATCAGAGATGA
>BGPT01002066.1:17239-36416 GCA_003297045.1 Symbiodinium sp. clade C Y103 | reverse complement strand
AGTCAGTTCGTTAGTTAGTTTGTTAGTTAGTTAGTCAGTTAGTCAGTTAGTCAGTTAGTCAGTTAGTCAGTTAGTCAGTTAGTCAGTTAGTCAGTTAGTTAGTTTGTCAGTTAGTCAGTTAGTCAGTTAGTCAGTTAGTTAGTTTGTTAGTCAGTTAGTTAATTAGTTCGTTAGTCTGTTAGTTAGTCACTTAGTTAATTAGTTCGTTAGTCTGTTAGTTAGTCGGTTAGTCAGTTAGTCAGTTAGTCAGTTAGTCAGTTAGTCAGTTAGTCAGTTAGTCAGTTAGTCAGTTAGTCAGTTAGTCAGTTAGTGAGTTTGTTAGTCNGTTAGTCAGTTAGTCAGTTAGTCAGTTAGTCAGTTAGTCAGTTAGTCAGTTAGTCAGTTAGTCAGTTAGTCAGTTAGTCAGTTAGTGAGTTTGTTAGTCAGTTAGTCAGTTAGTCAGTTAGTCAGTGAGTCAGTTCGTTAGTTAGTTTGTTAGTTAGTTAGTCAGTTAGTCAGTTAGTCAGTTAGTCAGTTAGTCAGTTAGTCGGTTAGTCGGTTAGTCAGTTAGTCAGTTAGTCAGTTAGTCAGTTAGTTAGTNAGTTAGTCAGTTAGTCAGTTAGTCGGTTAGTCGGTTAGTCAGTTAGTCAGTTAGTCAGTTAGTCAGTTAGTTAGTTTGTTAGTCAGTTAGTCAGTTAGTCAGTTAGTCAGTTTGTTAGTTTGTTAGTCAGTTAGTCAGATAGTCAGTTAGTCAGTTAGTCAGTGAGTCAGTGCGTCAGTTAGTCAGTTAGTGAGTTAGTGAGTTCGTCAGTTAGTTTGTTAGTTAGTTAGTCAGTTAGTCAGTTAGTCAGTTAGTCAGTTAGTCAGTTAGTCAGTTAGTCAGTGAGTCAGTTAGTCAGTTAGTTAGGCAGCCAGATAGATAGACAGATAGATAGGCNACAGATAGATAGGCCGACGCTCGAACCACCTTTTGATCCATCAGTGGGTTCGCTCTGCCATCCATCATTCACAGCAACTCACCTTTCCTATAGTTTGCTCTTCCTGAAACTTCCGCCACCGCCTTGTGCGGTACTACTGGTACCATGGTTTTGACCATGGCACGTGTATGCAGTATTTTTCCAAATATAAGGTTTATTTATCATGGGTACCATCCGGTAATCAAACGTGGCAATGCAAAATCCACCATTTAAAGATAATGTTCCCATTAAAACCTCGATTTATAGAGGATTTTCCATTGCTATGTTTGATTACCAGAGGGTATTGTATTTTGATCACACTTTTGTCGATAGACTCCCCAACATTTGTACGTGCCATACTCATTCATCGTCCATGGACCCCGTTTTTTCGGGCCTGGCATCAGAAATCCCTGTTTCGCGAGGAGATCAGCAAAACGGCTGTAGACGAAGAACAAACATTTGGATTTCCTAAAATTTCAAATGGTGGTACCCCTTCATCATCCATTTGAATAGGATTTTCCACTCTAAACCATCCATTTGGGGGTACCCCCATTTATGGACACCCCCACATCTATGTACATGGCTCCTTTTCCTCTGCCTGGTTGGAATACCAGAGAATATAGCCAGTTTGACCCCGAAACCGCCCATTTTTAGGGCAAAATCATGTCTTCCAACGCCCTAGAAAATGACTTGGTCTAAGGATATTTGGGTAACTCCCCAATATATGTACATATATAGTCATCCCCAAACAATAGAGAAGTAAATCACCATTAAAGCATATTAAAGCAATAGTGAAGATTCACTTTTCTATCTTTTTTGGGATGACTACATGTGTGTATATATATATATACATAAGTATCCATATATATCACAGTGTTTGCTGATTGAATCAATTTGTTTTGTGGTACACCCAACAATGAATCATCCTTAAAATCACCATAGATGGGTGGTATAGGATGGTATAGGCCATCCCGAATTTGTAGGTTTATGGCATTCCAGGCTCATGCTCAGCGCACGGGAAGAGGAGTCCGGAGAGAACGAGTGGTTTGGCACTGGAGTATTTGCTTTTCCATTATTAGGATGGACATGTAATGGGACTTTTTGGTGGGACTATAATAGGGATGTAGATATCATGGGATTATTTGCTCTTTCATTGTGCTAGAGATGTATGATTACCAATCAACCATCTAATAATTAATGGTAAACCATCTACAACTATCAACCATCTACAACTGGAATATATCATGAACGTGACTTCTTTCCTGGATTTGCTGAAGATGTTGCTTTCCGAATGGGAAATGAACTACGTATTGGGAATTTCTAGGGAACAATTCCTGAAGCAAATCCAAGTATATGGATGTGTCCGACAGTGGGGTATACCGCAGAACACCAAATAATTAATTATGTTGATGGGGAAAGTGATGATAGACCTTCAAAATTTTGGGGTACCCATTAAGCATATAGACATACATATAAACTGCATACTATGCCATACTATGCCCAGCTGTTTGGTTTTGGTGGGTATCGAAGATTTGCAAGCCCTTCCTTTTGTGACATCTTGGGATTCTACGGTTATACTCTCCACAATTCGAATTCGGTGAGAGCTGCCGCTACGAAGTGACCGGAGTTGGCCCCTGGCATTCCTGATTCGATCAGGTGCAAACAACAGGCACCTTTCCACACCTTAAACTTTAGCCCCTGCCCCTGGCGGTGGAAGCTTCAGCTTGCAGCTGATCTTGGTGATCTTTGAAGATGGTGTGTTTTTTTAGTTCAAATTGATTGCGAAAAGGACCAGCCTGACTATTTTGGATATATACTGGTGCATAATGCAGCTTAAAAGTGCTGCATCAGAGACTACGGCAAATTTGCACAAATTGCTTGTGGACAGATGCATGATCAGGTAAGCATGTGATTTATCGAAGTGTTGGCTTCGGTAAAACAACAAACATCAAAATTGTTTCCATCAACCGCAGCCGCCGTGGCTTCACATATCTCTCGTTGGATGCTGTTGGTGGGCAAAGTGTTTGTTTTGTTCCGATTGTAAGGTGCTCTCAATTTTGTGATATTACCCAAGTGTCTTGGGAACTTGAGTGGTCGCGTAGGTCTTCATTTTTCTGTAAGTTGTTCATGGCAGAGCTCTAGTTGACTTGTCAATCAGGGTCGCCAGTTGCAAGCTGGGTCCCATCCTTCAGTATTTGTTGATCCGGACGGTCTCCACAAAGGTTTCAAACAACCGCTGAAGGTTTGCATCTCTTCACAGAAATGGATGGAATGCAGCTCAACTGCAGTTTCACTTCCAAGCTACCAGCCATATACATTAGTCATTGGTCATTGCCCGAATTGTCCTTAGTGACATTTTATGGATGATTGGCATGTAACATTTATACATATTTATATAATTTATACATATCAACATATCCCATGCTTGTTGAGAAATCCCCAAGATCCCCCAAGTCTTTGCTGCTTGACGAATAATTCCCCGGGTTTCATGCTTCAAACCCGAATTGTCTCTGAGTCATTGTTAACAAAAAAACGGTCCCATCTCACTATACTACTTCGTTAGTTCATAATCATCCCCAATAACCCAGGTATACCTAGGTAGTGGAACTCCTTATGATACCAATCAACCAGGGCATGTTTAGTAATTGCTGTTGATGGACAGATCCTGCACCAGTTGGTAAGTATTGGTAACTATAAAAATACACTGGTATATGAAACAGATGCAGATAGAAATCATGGTGTTGTTAAAATCGTTTTGGTGGCAAATTCGCTGGTTTCTCTTTCCAGTGTTTTCTCTGGTTTCATGGAAACACTGGAAATCATGGGATTCTCCGTGGGATAAACCATCCATCTACCAACTGCTGATTCGTCTTTGGCTTCCTTGGCTCCCTATATACAGGACGTGCCGGAGCCCGCTCCTGCCGCCGGTGTTGCGCCGGTGGACGATGACACTGGCAGCAATGGAGGCGATGGCCGTAAGGCGATGGCGGGAGGCAAAAAGGTGAGCTCTGAAGAAAATACCTTGGCTGATTGGTTTGTACTGTATTAGGTAGTTGGTCCTCAGTTGGTTTAATGGGATATATATGGATAATTATATTTAATGGGATATATATCTATATCATAATATTATACATATATATATATATATAGAACCAAGAATTGATTTGTAATGGGATTTACTCGAGACGTTCAAAAAACAAGGGTTCATGGGTGAATTTTTGTAGTGACTTTTACTTCCTGAATCCTTGGAGATTATGATAACCCATAGTGGGAATCTATCAACCAACTACCCTCTGGTGAACTAACATAGCTATGGAAAATCACCATTTATAGTGGATTTTCCCATGAAAAATTGTGATTTTCCATAGTTATGTTAGTTTACCAGAGGGTAGTTGTATTTTTCATGACTCAGGTGAACCTGGGCTAACCTTGATGAAGGGGAAAAAAAAGTGACTTCAATTTTCGCCGTAAAGGAAGATCATTTGATGAAATTCATGTTTTGGAGAGGCTTCAAGTCTGGACATCGATTTTTCACCAAGCACGGGTGTAAACGAAGCTAAACCATGGTTGCTTGGAAAACATCTACCCTCTGGTAAACTAACATAACTATGGAAAATTCACCATTTATAGAGGATTTTCCCATTAAAACCTCCATCTATAGGGGATTTCCAATTGCCATGTTTGATTACCAGAGGGTACACATGTTTTTTTTTGGCTGCCATGTCTGATTCCCCGAGGGTCCCACTATTCTGACTCCAACATTCGCCGCTGCACATCGCGTCGGCACGGAAAACTGCTCTGTCCTCAAGGTTTGGATTTCATCCAATGCATCCGGGATCAAAGCAGTGAAATATGAGGCGTTTCACCAAGAAGTTTGAGACAATGTTACATCATGTGACATCAACATTCAAACAACAGCATCTATTTGTTTACGGGAGATCATGTGAAATCCCTTTCACCCCGACTTTCCTTACTCTAACCCACTTCCAGAAGCAAGCGTGTACTTGAAACATCAAAAAACCTTTTCAGCGACACTGTGTGAGTGTTTCTATTGCACGTTCCCTATCTTTTTTTTCACTTCCTCCCTGTTTTTGTTCCACTGTGAAGATCCCCTGCCTCGTTTTTCATGATTCACGTGAAGTTCACCCCATGTCATGTCGGGTTCGGCCCGCCTGGTGAGCCATGAACGGCTTGCAGCACTTTTTGTGTGGCAACTTTTTGGGACGCTTCGATGATCACCACGCTTCGCCGCCAGTGCTTTGGCGAAGTCATCGAAATGGCCGTGGCAAGCTGGGAAATCCCCATGAAAAAATGGAGGTTTTAACTAAAGTCATAGGAAAATCATAGGACAAGATGGGAAATCCCCTATACATGAGGGGTAAAAAGTGGGAAAAACATGGAAGTAGAGGTGGGATTCTACAGCAGTTTCCATGAGACTGATGACTGAAAGGTATCAAGTCCTGTCCGCACATGTGCGGCCACCCCAATAGGCTGGGTGGTTCATTTCATGGAACATCCGAAAATAAAATGGATGATGCATTCTGGGAGTACCCCCATTTCAGGAAACCTTCGTATCTACAGTTGAATTGGTTTATTTTTGAAGAAACTAGCTTGGGACGCCTCACTTTGTAGATCCAGTGGTACTTCCTAGGAAGTATTTGGACTCTTAAGGATTGGAGCCAGGGAGTCAGTTGGCTCGCCACCTAGACGATGTAACCCACTTTCTATCAGCAAAGCACAGGCTAGCCTATGATTTAGATATGAGGATGTGATATGTTTTTTCTTTTTGTGGCATTTAAACCACAGATGTTCCTTTTTTTCAGGGAAATCTTGAATTTTGACATCCGGAAAAAGCTTTTGCAGGTGTAATGACCGGTCATGGGTTCATAGTTCGGATTCAACCAAGCCTCAATGAGGTGTTCCCGCCACAAAAAAATAACTAGATGTTTCACAAGCCGTTCTATAATAACCCTTATCATTTGGGGGGACACCTTTGGTGGTGAGGTTGGTTCAATCCCCATGATGAAAAATGGATGATTCCATCCCCAGCATCGTTTTGCGATGGTACGGCGTCCCGGGTTGTATAGGGTGGGGGCGATTTTCAAAGCTATGTATTACTTGTTTGGGGATGGCCCCGAAAATGAATCTGCCAGGGTTTATTAATCCAGAGCTGACATTGCCCTCGTTGGATTTTTTTGCATGTTTCTGTTGGCTACACAGTCGTGACCCGAAAAAACAGTTATGAGTCACTTATAACCCCATTTCTAAGCATATATTATATATGTGTATAATTGTGTATATTTATATATACACAACTGGTATTTCGGGCCTTTGCTGTTCAACTGCATAAATCTTGGATTGCTTAAATGCTGGACAACTCGCTTCGATGAACCAGGACTGGGGATATCATACCTATTCAGTGTTTGAAACAGAAGAGTTGAAATCAACAAGAGGTCCTCATCTCACATTTACATTGGGATATTGGGATATCACTTATATGTGCCATGGTCAAGAATTGGATTTAATTAATAGGGATTCGCCCATTGTCTGACCATACCCCATTGTGACCGTGTAACTTGACCATGACCCACAAGACCTACACTTACACTAGTTACCATCCGCAAATCAGACGTTTCAATTGGAAATCCCCCATTAATAGATGATTTTCCCATTGAAACCTTCATTTAAAGGGTGATTTTCCATTGCCACATTTGATTACCGGAGGGTACAACTTATTCTTGGAGCATTGTTGTCCTCTATTGCTTCTTCCTTTTCCATGTGTATCCCATATCTTCTCCTGCGCAGTTCCAATCTGATTTGATCACGTTGCAGTTGGATGATCTATCCCAACTTATGGTGATTACTGTCATGGTAAAGAACCCCTAACCCCTTGCAGTAAATCACCATGAAATATCCCATTATTGCTGGTTGTATATCCTTGAAAATCATATTCAAACCCCTTTATAACCATAGTTAAAGTGGCTTTAATTATATCACAGTTATACCATTCTTGCATCCATTAAATAACCATAATTATACCATAGTTCTGGTGAGCTGTACCATGTTTTTTTACAATTATTTTTCGATGGTTATACCATAGGTGCATAGGTACATCCATGTAAATCCATAGAAAGCGAGGGCCCCCCAGTTATAACCTCTTGAACTATAGTTATATCCTACATAAACTTAGTTCAAGAGGCTATAACTGGGGACCAAGATATGCTAATCAACTTAGCTATCATAAATCAGCGATCAGTCCCATGATCAATCCCAAGTTTTCCAATGGTTAGATCACTTCTGGAGTAGTCCTGCATCAAGGCCAGCGATGAAGGCGAATCGGAGAGCGAGAAGGAACTCTACATGCCTCGGGTCTCTTGGTTCACGTTGCCACCATCGAAAAAAGCCTGTTTATCGGCGAGCACTGTTGAACAGCCCCAATTTTTATCGTGGCGTATTTCGAGAGAATAGTTAGTATATATGTTAGTATAGTCCAATTTCATCCAATTTCTATATATGGAGGTCTCCTAAAATAGGGGTACCCCCAAATCATCCATTTTAATATGATTTTCCATTATAAACCATCCATTTTTGGATACCCCTATTTTAGGAACCCCCCATATATAGATCATCTATTGAGGATTTTTTGCTGTATGATTTGAGTCGTCGCTGCCCACTGCGCCTGGGTCCGAGGACTACGAAGCTCCGGCGGGTCGTGCGTCCAAGGGCCGGGGCGTGATGGGTCGTGCAGCGCGGGACTGGAACCAATACCGCAAACCCATTGTGGTGGAAACGCGCGTGGGGAAGGACGCGGTGGAAGTTGGGAGCCGGGGTCAAGAGATGGTTAAACTGTGTTAAACTGTTAAACTCATGAACTATGAGGCTGTGATAATCATAGATGTGTGTTTAACTGATAGCTCAATAAGAATATAGTCTATGGATATCTATGATATATATATATATATACATATGGTTGAGTTAAGCCAGTTATGGTTCATCCTATGTGTATATATATATATATATATTTCACCACCCATGAGCAGTTTCTTTCTTGAAATGATGGATTCAATTTGGCTCACATATGTTTCACTCCGCAAAGGCTTGCGGAGCCTCTTGGCGACGCGGCTTCTGGATTTGGCACAGCCGCAATTCACGGATGAGTTGGATGAGTTTCAAAGGGTGCTAAATTGGTTCCATCGTTGAATATAGGAAATCAAAGCCACATATCTGGTCCCTTCAACTACCATCCAGTGGCTGGTTCTGTGGCGTTGTTTAGGGGACCCGTTTCAAATTATGTTGAGTTGAAATTGAAATCAATCCATAGTCCATTAGTAGGATTATGTGGCAATGCCGAAAAAGACTCAAACATAGCAATTCATAAGCATTTGTTCGGATTGGTGTTGGCAACTTTCTGCATCTTCACGCTGATTCCCCACAGTTGTAAGTGGATATGAGCAGCCCCATCTAGCTACGTAGACTGTATAGTTCCAATCGCAGCAAACTCGTTTGTTACCCCAGTTCCAAACGAGTTTCGCAAACGATCTGAGGCGCCACCTTGTTATTATCTATCAACTTTCGCCACACATCGTTTTTTCCCAGCCCCAGGGTCGGCCGCTGGGACGTCAGGAGGTGCTGCGCTCCCAATTCGTGGGCATCCGAGTGGCGCGGCGCGAGCTGCAACAAGGGATGGCCAAGAAGTTGTCACAGGTGGACGTGCACACCATCGAGAGCCTTGGCGGCGCGAGGACGCGGTGGGTAGAAGTGGAGTTCCAGGTCGCCTCTGGATAGGGTTTCTGGGGGGTCATCGGGGTCATCCGAATTTTGAATGGGATTTTCCAGTCTAAAACATCTAGCTATTGGGGATTCCCCATTTATTAGGAAACCCCCAAGTGGATGTTTCGAAGTTAGAGGGGCCCCACATCCGAACTGATCGGGTTGAAATTCCCATGGTTGGGAGCGAGCTAGGAATTGCGAAGTTGGTGAGTCTCATTGGGGGAATGTTTGTGAGTGGAAATGGGCGGTTGATGTTGAGACGGGTGTAACACATGTTAAGCCATGTTAAGCGCTATATGTCAATTTTTTTTGATAGCCATAGTGATGGTTTAGTTCAGTGGCTGAATTCTGTGGGTAATAGTCGATTTGTCCACAGTGCTTTCGGAGAAAAACAACAACTTTTCACGGGGGGGCCACCCTCTGAGAATGTTTGCAAAACATCCCAGCTTGAAAAAAATGGACCTGCATGGAGGATCTAGCCCTTTAGCCGGCAAGAATTGGAGTTGTAAATTTGGATTTGGAATATAACCAGTTGGGATAAGACTGATGATAACGAGTAGACACCACAGTGTGTGGCACCCAGCCGTAAAAGTTGGTAGATAAAGCCCATGAGTATTTAGCTACAGGTCTCATATATGCCATACCTACTGGATTCATAAACCAAGTTACAAGTAAGCTATCTAGGGGTCCCACTTGTAGTAACTAGTAGGAACTTGTTCCGCTTTCGTGGGGGTCAGTTCAGTATATATATTATATAGACACATAAATGGGAGAACTTAGGTATTGAGGAATTTTGATCACCAGGCTTGTTGAAACAGTTACGATTTATGGGATGATCCTTACGTAATGGGGTATATGCAGGTTTACCCTATGGATCCAGCCATACCTTCTCAGGAAGTTTTTAGGTATGAGATTGGGGGTTAGCCATGCCTTCTTAGCAAGTACTTGGATCTAATAGGGTCGGAGAAAAAGTGAAGTTACATGAATTTAATTGAAATTACCAAAATTTAGCATCAGAAACAGCCCAACTATGCCCACCTATTAAATTGATTATTGTTGGGCCATTTTTGTGCAAACCCAGATGTATTCTTCGACCAGAGAGTCCTGCCCTGCAGCCCCAGCAAAATCTGACTGGTTTGAGGTCTTGAACATAGGTTGGTCTGAACATGAAATATGAATGTGGCATTTTTTACCCTGGGATTTGGGGGCTACCCTATTTTCGTGCAAACCCACATGGACCCCTTTGATCTCTAGAGCAACAAAAAAGGACATCAGGGCCCGTAGCGTTTTTTTTCCTCTTCCAGCCCCACAAACAGAAGGATGATCCCCATTTTCCATGTGTCGGTCATGGTTCCATTCCCAGTCCCTAAGTGAGCTGGTTAAACCCTTCGGCCGCAACACTGCAATGGAAATCCCCCATTTGTTGCAGAGCTTCACACACCAGCAATGCCATCATAAGGATTCCCTATGCTCGCGGGTTAGCTGTTGTTGTTGTTGTTGTTGCTGTTGCGACCCAAACCATTTCTCAGTCCTTTCCACCAAGGATCATTCAGTGCAAGTTGAAGGAGGACACTCCAGCCGGAATTTGACAGTCCCAAACAGGATAAATGATCAATTGGTTTATTGCTGATTTGGGGTTTCTACAAGCCCATGAAAAAGAGATCATTGCAATCCCTCATTGGGTTCGCTTTCAACAAGCCAATAGAATCACTTTGCATCCAAGTTTTGCACTGCTGTTTGAATGTTCGGTTGATGGTTTGCTGCAATGTGGGGTTGTCTAAAAATGGGGTATAGTATCTTGGATCCTCTGGTTGATCATCATACTACTGTACCCATTGAAATGTGTTCCTGAGGCTACACTACACCTATACCCCATTTACAGATACACCCATGTGGTCATTTGGGTGTACCGTATAGATTACCCCAGCATTACCCCAGCATAGTTATTTTTTGACATGAAAATGATCAGTGAATTCCTGGGGTACCCTATTTCGAGACAAACCCATCTACAATGCGGTGCCCCCTAATGATTTTTTTGTTGGTTCACAACCCAATAAAAGCTATGGTTATATTTAAACAATACTTTTGAGTGATGTCTAGATAAGACCATGCTGACAATTTTATTTTAAACCATTGGCGCCCTGCTTAACTCACTTTGGCTTTCTCGCTAAAATCTGCCCGTTCAATCCAAATTCACAAAGCAACCACCACGTTCTTGCCGCTGTGAAGTTGTGAGCAGTGGTCAAGAACCAGAGTTGTCCCTTTTCACTGGTTGTTTGAGAACAGGACTGCCTGCTTATGGGTTGTGATTTTCCCCAATATGTTAATGATTTAATCTAATCCCGGAACACATCATCAACCAATCATCATGTATCGATTACATCCACTTCTATCTTACATCGTTCTACATCCGTACAGTTGGATGCTTAAAAAAATAAACCCATATTTTTATGGTTGATCACATATATCCCCATATATGTCTACTTATATCCCCATGTTTTGATGGTCGAAACCACTATCAAATGAGGGTTTTTATTGATCACCCCACTGGGATCTCGCAGCCACCATGGCGAATTGTGAGGAGCCGCCCATGTGCGAAATGCTGGGGGTGGTGGTCTTGAAGTTGTCGCGCAATGAACTCACGTGTCACTCGCGACCGTTTTTTAAATTCGTCGGAGTTTCCATGGACGGTTCCGGGTTGGGGAAAGATGTCTTATGTTCACCTTCCTGTAAACTCTTATGTTTACCTTCCTGTAAACTAACGTACTGTAGATGTGGAAAACCCACCATGAATGTAGATCATATTCCGAACGGAAAAACATGGGTTTTCCTGAGAGTATTTTTTCCTGTTTTATCGATGGAACCATACAAAATACGGGATATCATGGAATATCTATAGTATACAACTCACTGAAAAAAAACATAGAGTAGAGTGAGTAAAGGTTGAAAGTATCCATAGAGCCTAGGGTAAGGTTAGTTCAGCCCAAAGATATACAAAGGGAGGTTCAGGGCCACCAAACATGGTTTTTAAATACCTTGACTGTTGATTTATCACGGATATGGTTTTCAATCTTCAGCTGAATGGGTGAACTTCAATCAACTTATTTCAGTGGCGTGGGCCACTCTATGTGAAATTATGTGGAAGACATCATCTTGAACATCCGTTGACAAGGTGACCATGATGATTTTGGAAGTCCCCCAACATGAAAATGTCAAAAAGGGCGTAAGAAACCTGATTCGCAGGGTTTGATGATGGTTCATCACCCTGAACTACATTCTCAGATTTAGTTGAAGATGTTGAACAAAAACATTTGCAGGAACCCGCCAATATGAGGTGGGAAGATCCATGGTTTCCTCTAAGACTACCCTAAAAAACCAATCCATTGACGATATAAAACCTGATTCTTTCGGTGACATGATCGTATCATGGTATTCTTACACTCACATGATGTGTGTGTTTTCCTCATGCTGAAAGGATGATTTGTTTTGTCTTCATCAAATTTCAAGACACATTTATTCATCAATTATTGACATTGATTCAATGGATATTTTGCAACTATTCTATGATTCAAACCAATTAAAAACCATTGATAAGCGAACATGTTGGATTTATCTAGCATTATATTACATGTATCCCATTGAAACCCATATATAGCATATCCATGTTAATAGGTGAACTTCCCATATTGATCTCCTGTCACAGCTGTCCGCTGACGAGGTCTAAGTCGTCCCCCAAAGTCGCAAACCCTGAAACCGCTGGGAAGCTCAGTGCTATGGCCAGGGCTAGTTCCAAAGTGGGGGCTCCTTTCCAATGATAACCGGGAGGCTGGGGTTTATGGTACTTGGTAACTATAGGTAGTTATAACTTGTGATACTTAAACCTTGTAATACTTTCAACTTATAACTTACAACTGTAGTATTCATGAATTTTATCAAGCAACACACATCACGGGGACCCCAATCAGTGGATTTCACAGCGCCACGTTGGTCCAAGGCTGCGGCTGGAAACATTGGCGTGTGATCGAAACAAACTGCAACAAGTTGAAGCAGGTGCAGGGGGTGTTGAAGCTACTGGGATTTCATGGTTTATTAGGAGGATAAGTAGATATTATCATGATATTATCTTTCCAACATATTCCAAGGTTGATGTTTTTTTATGTGTTTTTTTTTAATTTTTTTCGATTGTAGAGATGTCTCAGATACCTGGGGAAAGCAGAGTATATCCCATATCACAATCCTTGGGGACTTAGATACTTAAGAATCAAGAATCAATATACAATCGATGTCTAAGATACACATTACACATGGGGACTTGGGGATACTTTAATCTTATCTCTCATATCACAGAATTACGCATATCTGGAAACATATCCATGTAGGTTTGTCCAAAAACAGGCTACAAGGTGGCCCTCCACCAATGAAATGTTTGTTGGGTCTACAAACCCCAGGAATTGTATTATATATCTACTATGACAAACGCTATCCTCAACGTTTTTTTCCCACCTTACATGTGCCAAACTCTCCATGGTTTATCATCATTTTCCCGATAGACATTGGTATTTTTGGATGGTAAACCCTTGATTTTTGGATAGAAACCATCCCCAACCTTAGATGGGTAGTTATAAATCTTCAGTCTTTTGCTATAATACTATCTAATCACCAGCAAAAGATGACAATTTTTTGTGGACAACAATTGGAAGGTCAATATTTAAAAATATACTAAAAGCCATGGTCCGCTGGGTCTTAAATTTTGAACCAAACCCATATGATGATAAACCACGGAAAAACACCGAAGAACGTTGGGTCAAGGCGCTCTCTCTGGACCACTGGTGGCCAGTTTGCAGGCCCAGGGAAGGTCTTCAAGGGGAAAGATGTATAGCAACACAAAAAGACATGTAGAATACGATTTAAACAATGGTAACTTTACATATATGTTTTACACATATATATATATATACACATATATATATATACATATATGTATATATGCATATATATATATAGTTATATATTATATAGATACACATATATTCAAATATATATATATATATACACATACATATATATACATATGTACATATATATATATACATACATATTCCTTTTAAGTAATTTGTCATGCACATACATACACATATACATATGTATAGGCTTAGATTGATGGATAGGCTTGGAATCCATAAGACTAGATAAGAAAACATGGTGACACGGATAGACAGATAGCTAGCTTGAGAGATTGATAACATGTTTTTGAGCAAGACTATGCTGAAACATATTTGCCATTATTTTTGGATGTTGCTACACACATATGTATATGATTGTATATGTATATGATTTATATAGACCTTTTTAGGATTTGGAGTTTCACAACTAGGATGGCGAGATAGAAGCAATAGAGGTTCTGGATGGAGCTTGGACTGGTAGCACTTTTGTCTACCAATGGTGTAGACACCAACAGATTATGGGTGAAACGGTGAAACCTGTCCGATCCAACCAACGAGTTGCAAGGTCAATAGTTGGTTCATGGATGATTCATACAAATCCATCAATGGGGAACATAAATGAACACAATGGCTTGTTCACTCCCCCGCAAAAGAAACATGATTTGTTTTGAAGGGTAAGTGGATGATTTGTTAATCGGTGAAATGGTAGGGATGTCAAGAGGTATCGTATGATTTGGTATTAATTATATGATATATTGTCGGGAAATTAAAAAGGGGTTGAGAGAAAAAGATTTCGTTGAACATCCCCATTTGAATTTGATCAACTGAGAGAGGTTTCGGGCCCGATTCTCGCCCAACAGCATCTCTTCTCTTTGTCGTGAAGGGGCTTCTCTGAATTGCATTCCTACGACACAAGCTCAACTACAAATCTGGCTCCAATCCAGCCGTGTTGTCAGAGGGAGACAGCTCACGGAAAAGCTGCAGATCCAGCCAGGAGACTTGGGAGCTCAGCAATGGGCACACCCAAAAGGCTGAGTTTATGTGCACCAAACTCAACACAATGGAATTGAGAATGGACATCTCACATGGCAAACCTTGGGATGCGCGTAGGCACATCAAGCAATGGAGCACGGGGAAACTTATTTCCCAAAACCATTGGAATTGGGAGTACAGTACCCCATGTTCCGACAAACCGGCTTCAGTGATTGGTTTTTGGTGCTTCTAGGCAAAATCACCCATTTCACCCATGAGGAACAAGCAGTTCGGGGCTTAGTTTCAAAAAGAAGGAGGGAGCCTTCAGGGAATCTTGGGAAGTGTTGGAAGCTTCCATCCCAGATGCCAGAGAAATGTTTAATCGGATTTAGAATTGTATATTTATCATCTGGTTATTTAACATAGCCATGGAAAATTGCTAATTTTGGATGATTTTCCCAGCTAGAAACCTCTATTTGTAGAGGATTTTCCATGGCTATGTTAAATAACCACAGGGTAACTCTTATGAATTATGACTATGGAATACCAATACTAGTCAACTAACTGCCCACAAGGTGAGGTTTATTACTATAAGCCCCATAAACCCTCTAGGTATTGGAGTTCTAAACGAACTTTGCTATTCAGGGCCCCCCCCTTGCAACACCCTAGCATCCCCCCAACCCCCTACCCTGCAGAAAAAATGAAACCCGTGACGACACAAAGTGGTGCCACAAACTTAGATATGTAAGTTACAGTAGTTGATAAACTCATAATTACTATGATTTTTGGTGGTCCTATGTGTATGGTTTATAAGGGATTATAGCCAACCAATGGCCCTTGCTAAAAAAACTATGTTTGGGTTCCAACCGCATTTCTGGCTGGAGGAAAGTTTGTTCACCAACAGAAATAGGGTTTGTTGGGAGGACCAACAAACATATCTAGGGTTCAAATACCAATTAAATCCCATCAAATCCAATGGTCATGGTTAGATGCCTGTAAACTTCAGGGATCAGCCCATTTTGTAACTGGCTGAAAAAACCCTGGAAAGGTAAGTCTCCTGGATCCATCTATAAATGGATTATAGCTATGGTTACGTTTACCACGAAGCCGATTCGTGGGATGATCCTCCAAATAATGGTATAAACGGGTTTGTCTGAAAATAGTGTACATCTAAATCCATTGGTTCATCATCATTTTTCCCCAGAAAAGTTGCCATAAATGATGGGTGTCCCCATTTTTTTAGACACACCCAAACCAAGATCTGATATACTAATATATAATTGGTTTATAAACACTATATATCATACAATTATAATTCCATAAGTGTGGTTATAAGTGACTTATAACGGCTATTTCGGGCCAAAACATTCAAAACGGTTCTCCAAGCCGTTACAGGTGTTGGACCTCTCCCGGAACCAGCTTTCCTTCCTCCCCGGAGACTTCGTCTCGGGCGCGCGGCAGCTGCGCTACCTCGATCTTTCGCATAACCAGCGCCTGAGAAAGGCAGTGAGATATGGAGCTAATACGGGTTTAATATAGGAGAAATGGTGGATTTATGTGGATTGAATGGGATTTTATCTGGTTTTATTGGGATTTAATAACATTTACTAAGCCATTTTAAGTGTTAACCCAAGTAAAAGTCAAGTGAGCTGCCCTCTGGTAATCAATCGTGGGAATTGGAAATCCCCGAACTAAATGGAGGTTTATAGCTGGGAAAATCATCTCTAAACAGTGGATTTTCCATTGCCATGTTTGAGTACCGCAGGGTATGGGAAATCGTGGATTTCATGGGATCTTTATTTGATGGGATTGAATTTTTGATTTTAGTGCATGTTTTTGGGGTTATTATGGAGACGACACCATCAAAAATCTTGGATTCAACTGGATTATTCTTTGATTTTCTTATGATTGCATTGCAACGCAATGGGATTTTTTCATGGGATTCGATGGGAAAATAACCATCAATCATGTAGGAAAAAAAAAACAGCAAAAAGTTGGGATTTAGCAAGATGGGAACGTCGTGGGGCTAATCTTAGTTTTGACGGGAATATAACCACCACCAATTTCATGCAAAATAATTGGGGTATAGAAGAACCAACAATTTTGGGTGAGAAAAACATGTACACAGCTTATAGAACCAACACTGTGAGCTTGGTTTGTCCCAAAATCAGCCAAATAGCAACTTCGATAGGAAACATGGTGATCAAAACAAGACTGATCGGGTCCTTCCAAGTAGACCAATGCTTATTGGAGGATTTAAGAGAACATTTGCGCGAAACCATGTTTTTTTTCCTCACCGCCGAATGTTGGTTTTCCTCTGGCATTTTTTTTTCCAAACTGATGATCTCCAACCACTGTCATTTTTTGATGGGGCGGCACCGCCACCAAATGGATGTTTTTCTTCGTATTTTCCATGAGGGCAATGTGTGGCTCTAACTTTAACAAGGTTGGTGTATCATTACGATAATTGCAGATTTCTTTGTTGAATGGACGAGCACACCAACAAACAAAAGTGGGGGGGAGGGGATCCCATGGATTTTCTATACCAAGTAATGTTGAGAAAGCAATGTCATAAACCACCCATGTTTTGATGGTTGAAATCCCAGCCATTTGAGGGAAAATTGGGGATGGTGGATCCTATAGCTTTACTAATATTACATTAAAGTACTAAATAGTAATAATAGTAATAGTAATAGTAATAATAATAATAATAATCATATTAATACTATAATCAATTATAATCATACATGGTTTATATACCAACATTACTGCAAAGCAACCCCCAAAAGAATCTGTGTCCTGCCAATCTTCGAGCTGAGGCTCTTCGGTTTGCCCGACAGCATTCTCAAGTGCACCAGGCGAACGATCATGTGCCCGAAACTAACCATGGGCATACGGCCACGGCCATCATTGTTTGTTTTTGATGTTCCAACTTTATTTTTGGGGATTCATGTTAGTTTTCAGATGTTTTCGCAGGGGTAATTTCCAGATTCGTGTGTGCGTAGAAAAGAATATTGCTTGTTATGTTCATTTGTTTATTCACTACCCAGTAATAATCATAATTATTAACTACCTGTTTTTTTGTTTTGCTTCTGTTCATCTCTATTCTTGTTGATTAGTCATATGATTTTCACCAGGTTAGATCACCCCACCTCACCTTACCTTTCTCGAAGGTGAGGAACCAGTGGAATCTCACGATTTCGCCGGTTGTTGATTGATCTAATTCATTGCTAGTCAGTATTATTAGTTGACATTATTACAAGACTAGATTATCATTCATTGCTATAGTATAATTCTGTATAATGATTTTCATGACTTTTCAGTATGACTTACTAAATTATGAACCCTTTCGATTAGAATACCGGCTTCACCATTACCATAACATTGGCTCATAAAATCAGCGATTTTTCATGCTTGGATCATCCCACGATCCCATTCAGGTTCTCGCATCCTCCAAAACACGTGGCCACAGTATTTCCACTCATTGAAAGACAGACAGCGCATGTAATACATCACTATTACCCTCTGGTAAACTAGCATAGCTATGGGAAATCACCATGCTATTAATGGGAAAATCCACTATTTCGACTAGGCCATTTTCAATAGCTACATTTAATTACCAGAGGGTAGTAGTGGGAATTCAACCACACACCCTTTCGGGGATGACCATCCAATTTCATCGATCGCTAGTTTCGTGACCAGCCACGAAATCGCCAAGTTGGTTGAAAAACATGAAAAAATCAATAAAAATCACTACTTGTATTGGAAAATGCTGATTTATAACCCAAAAAGAGATGTGATTTCATGGGATCTATAGCTGATCATGGCTAAGTTGGTGAACATAAATCCAATTCCACTATGGCTTATGGTGCTTTTAACTCGAGTATTCATGAGGTTTATGAACCAACAAACATCACTGAAGGGACTTCACATTACTAGCGGGGATCACTTATCTGGTAAAAATGACCTGGTGGTTTCTATCTGTTGAAATCCATAGATCTCCTTCGCAACCACTGGCTGCTTGATGACAAAAGAGGCTTTTCCCGCCAGGAGAACCAGCCAATAGGTAGATGATGCGAACCAGTATACCAAACTGGCCCCGATTGTTTTTTCCCACTGGCTTACAGCCCCACTTACTAAGCAGTTATGATTCGTGGGATGATCCTTCGAGTAGGGTAATTGAAGATGGTAGACAATGGTGGACATATCAATCATATCACCCTAACAGTATATCGCTGAGTTGGTGAACATAACACAAATAATTATAGTGTATGATTCTGAAACAAAAAACTACAGTATTCATGAGGCGAGACTGTCTGGCAGCATTAAAAGCTATATCACCCTTGGGGTCCGCAGATTGTATGTTTTCTGAGTTGATTCATATTCCATATTATAGCTATAAACAATGAAGTATATCCCCTCTGGTAAATTAACAGTTCGACCCTGGCAGTCATCGGGGTTGGAAGATAGATGTTTCCACTATCCAGGATAGTTCTTTGACCCGGGTCTATATGAATTTACCAGAGGGCAATGCTAAATTCCATGCATTTCTTCCGA
>BGPT01002066.1:7239-12239 GCA_003297045.1 Symbiodinium sp. clade C Y103 | reverse complement strand
TTTATTTTTTTGTAGGGTATTGAAAATAGCTATTAACATAGCTATTGAAAATGGCCATAGACATAGTTGATTTTTCCAATAAATATGGTGGTTTTCCATAGCAAACTGTTATTTTACCAGAGGGTCATGGGAATATGGATATGGGTTTGTCTAAAAATAGGGGATGTCTCCAGTCCGGGCCACTTGAATAGATCATGTTGGGAAAATGAGGCTCTAATCCATTGGAATTGGAGGTACCATATGGGGAATAATGTTGGTAAAACAATGCCATGTTTCCCATCCCCAATGACTCACCATAGATATAGAGGTGGTATGCTTACCAGTCCCAGTCATGGGTGGTTTATGGCATTGTTTTAGAAACATTGTGGATATGGGTCATTTTTTATTGTTCGTACTGATTATCTAAGTGCTCTATGGACTACTAGAGAGATACTATACCATGTGGGGCCCCCCCTTATGTTTGATGATTGAAAAACCTCATGAAATGTAGTAATAAGTACCATAAAGCAAATCATAGTTATTGGAGTCATAAACCAACAGCTATTTAGGGGGGCCAATTGTTTTTAATTTATATAGCCATACACAACTTCATCGTTGTTGATGTTTGTGGGAGATGGATCTTCCCCCACATGAAACCCAGAAAAAGTGAAGACTCCGAGTTTTGGCTCCTGCTTTTACTAGATAGCAACTAGATATCATGTGGATATACATGGGGATATATTAGATATTTCTATCCGGTGTCCTCAAACATGGACATGGCCGGGCCATCTCCGAACTACGTGGCTACTGAAATGGCTAAATCATGTTGTTTTGAAAGTGGGATGATTTTCCATTGCCATGTTTGAATACGAGGGAGTATAGATATAGTGATGCACATGTTCCATGATCTAACACGTCCGTCGCTGATGGGGTGCCCGGGCTTGACACATCTTCTGACGATTGAAGTTGTCAACTTCCAACTTGATGAAGTGGATATGCTAACTATAGAAATACCCTCTGGTAAACTAACATAACTATGGAAAATCACCATTTTCAATGGGAAAATCCACTATACATGGCCAATTTCCATAGCAAAGTGTTAGTTTACCAGAGGGTAGGGGCCCCATCTTCCAACTTATGGCATTGAAAATTTTGATGGTTATATCCATGGTCCAGGCTTGCCTCCGGCCTGCACCCCCCAAGTTCCTGGAGTCCCATCGACACGGGACCCATAGGATCTGAAAGCTAAACTGTTGGTTTATAAACCCCATTAAGTATAGTTATAAATATCATAAACCATAGTTATTGGAGTTATAAACCAACTTAGCTATCTAGGGGGCCTCACATTGTATGAATCGGAAGTAGATGGGCTTGTATATCTGGTTTGTGCTAGCAGATGCTAGCAGCTTTTTTTGGGTTGCTGGTTGAACATGTCACTACTTAGCAAGGAAAGTACAGACGGCCAAAACATCGGAAATCGAATGAATTGAGTCGTTCACTTGTCGTTTGCAAGCGTAGCCATTCTCGCTCAACGTGTAAACTGCTGATAAACTTCAGTTGGGTTTGTCTGAAAATATAGATCCTCCAAATTCAATGGCGATCAAATCATTGGGACGAAAACATGATTGGTCTTCATAAATTTTCTGAAGTTCAGTTGTTCCCAAATTTTCAGACAAACCCCAGGTAAATCTGTGAAAGATTGGTGAATTTCGGGTGGCTGCCACCCTTGATGAATCTTCTCATTCAGCGGCTTCGCCCTCTTCGCCCTGTTCGCCTTCTCGTGCTTCTTGCGCTCTTCCCCGGCCTCCGGGGTGATGATGATGACCATGTCTGGTTGTGGCGGGATGTTGGCTTTGGTCTCACCCATACAATGAGTTCCTGGGCGGAAAAACCGGTATAGCATGGTATAGCGATAGTAGGGTTTAGATGAAGAGTTCGATGATTTTTCAATATTCATGGTAATTTCTGTTGGATATATAACAAACTATTCGATGATGGATTTTAGGATTTTGTATGATTTTATATATATATATAACATTATATAACCAACCCAACTGTTGGATGATGGATTATTATATACATATGTAGGGCTATGTAGGGTCTGTCTGAGAATGATGAATACTTCCAAATGACCAGTTGAATAGGGAAAATGATGATAATCCATGGAAATTGGGAGTCACTATTTTTAGGCAAATCCATCTATCCATATTGGGGGATGGTCAATGGTCATCAATTCATTGATCGGGATATAGATTCTTCAAAAAAAAAAAACATCATGATGGCCACTGTGCGATGGATGTAGAGCAAACATCATGTTTTGACTTTGGCACTTAAATGCGTAGTTAAAGTATTGTACAACTTGCCCTTACAATGAAGGGTTTGGTAGATTCTGCCTAGTTTATACAGCAAATATGCTGGATTTGGTTGAACCAAGAAAATATGTCCATATCATATATGACCGTGAATTTGGATGAATTCGGCATCTATTGAAAAACAATGCCACTTTGATTTGGCATACCCTATATACAAAACAGCTTAGGTTTCTTTTTGTTGCATCTAAGATTGGTCATCATCGGGTTGGTTTTGTTGGGACAATATTTTTCAAATCCATTATAAAAACCGTGAACCAACATACCCCTAAATCCATTGGTATAACATCATTTTCCCTATATAAATGGCCACTTTGCGGGCGTCCCCATTTTCGGACACACCCTTTGTTTATGTTGTTCTGGCATGTTTCCTAGGAATGCAGGAACCCACCCAAAGAGCCAGAAATGTTTGGGGTTTCCCCAGTTCCATATATTTGCCGGTGGGTCATCCTCTAGTACGGTCCTTAGTACGGAGATTTTACAACTGGCGTCAGCTGGCTTTGAATATTAGGGGGAAAAAAGCCTCGAACTCACCATAACTCACCATATTTGGGGGGCATGTACATCTATCAATCCCAGCTGTTTTCTCATAACGATCAGACAATTCTGTGAGTCTTGACTGCGAACGGGCTAGGTTGCCCTACTTGCTGGGGTAGGACCACCCAGTTCTTTGTTTGTCGGGTGAACCGCAAAGTGTGGCCTAGAAACGATATCTAAGTTGCTTTACAACTAGATTACCTATGTGATAGTAGATATGTCTACGGTCTTAGTTGGTTTGTAAACCAACCAATCACGGGAAAGGCCCACCTTTCACCAAGGACGCTTTTTCTTGCTTTCCTTTCTTGAGAGTAGGTTCAACTTGCGAAACTGGCCTTGCTGGTTTACTCCTCTGGGTCAGTTCACCACAATAAACCACCCCAGTAGAGCTTTATCATTGGGTTTCCCACATTAGTGCAGTCAAAACTGGGGTGAACGAACCCACTGGGGGTGACACCAAGTGAGTCTCTACAATGCAGTTGATCCAAAACCCTCGACACAAACAGTTGAACCGATGACATCCCACTAAACTACTTGGAAAACTTTCTGACTATGGCGGAAAATTGAAGTGATGGCAAGTTGCAGCAGTTTAGTGGGAGGTAATTCTTTTAGCGGTTAAGGGTTTGACCATGACATGCGCACGCTGACGTTGCTCACATCCACATGAGTCATTGTGCTCTTTAAATTTATAGTAACCCCAGAAGAGATAGATAGATAGAAAGATGTACCGCGAAAGGTTTTTCTTTTTTGTTTGCCCTTTGAACAGAGCTATGTGGAAAATCACCATTTTCAATAGGTAGATCATGTATCAATGGTCCGTCGATTCCATAGCAATCAAATTACCAAAGGGTAATGGTACGGATTCCCTGTTCATGGAATGTGATATTCCCCAATTTTGGATTGAGTAGTAGAATCCCTGAACAAATCATCAACCAACAAGAGTTTTGCAGCCACTGCTCAACTAATAGTAACGTGTTCCATTTTCCATAGCTATGTTGGATTACTGCATGGTACCACGATATATTCTCTAAACGTTTTTTAACATGATTCATTATGCAGTTCTCAATTAATTATTCATATAGTCATAATAGGTCACAATCACCATATATAACCCCCCTACAGTATCAATGATCATCTACAAGTGTGATATGTTCAACTTTAAGTTACCCTCTGGCTATGACTAACAGTTCGCCATGGATAAACCACCATCTTTAATAGGTAAAAATCTGATATATCCCCATGTTTCTACAAATGGACCATCCCACGGCGAACTGTGAATGTCCCCCCCGGTCGAATTCTGGAGGCTCAGTGCCACTCGTGGTCAGCGACATTGAAACCGGCTGTACCATCCAGACGCTGGGCATTGAGCTGACCTGCAAAGACAGAAACTTGGGCTCTGTGGTGAATTTCTGTGGCCAGAGGTGTTCAGTTCATGGCTATAGCAGTATGGTGATTTTAAGCATCAGTTATGAGCCGAGGTGGATGGCTATAGCCCTTTATAGCCCTAAAATTATAGGGATATGATTGAATCTGAAAATGGGGTATATGCTCCAAATGGCCATTGAATAGGGAACCATCACTTTTTGGTACCCTATTTTCAGACAAACCCATATATCCACTTATAACTGGAACTGCAATTCCAAGGAGTAGTTTCATCCGGATAGGTAGTTTAATCATGTTGAATCCTTTCGTTTTCTGCCGATGGAAAATCACCATCACCAGCAAAGGATTTTTTCTGTGGACTACCAAAGATTGACCCTGGTTTGGAGTTTATGGAGTTTACAACACCAGTTAATGGCAGATTATGCCAACGGGTGGATAACCGAGCCAGCGTTTTGGCCTTTTTTTTTATACGTTGCACGTCAGGTAGACGTTGTGCACGTCAGGTAGAAGTTGTGCACGTCAGGTAGAGGTTGTGCACGTCAGGTAGAAGTTGTGCACGTCAGTTAGAAGTTGTGCACGTCAGGTAGAAGTTGTGCACGTCAGGTAGAAGTTGTGCACGTCAGGTAGAAGTTGTGCACGTCAGGTAGAAGTTGTGCACGTCAGGTAGAAGTTGTGCACGTCAGGTAGAGGTTGTGCACGTCAGTTAGAAGTTGTGCACGTCAGGTAGAAGTT
>BGPT01002065.1:123330-138042 GCA_003297045.1 Symbiodinium sp. clade C Y103 | reverse complement strand
GTGCTCCGTGGCCGCCACGTCCAGCAGCAAAGGCTTCCTGAAAGGCTCAGAGCACCGGCTCAACCCACGAGGACAAGGCTGGGAAGAACATTGGACAACCCTGACAGAAAAAAGACAGAGTGATGACAGAAGTAAAACGGAAAAAGTGGAAAGAGTGGAAAGAAAAGATAAGAAAAGATTAAGATCTGGAAATTAGGAACAAAATGGAACAAATATTCAAATTACATCGGAGGTAATGTACAGCAAGTCAAAGTCATCGCCAAGAGTCCCCTTGTTGCGCTCTTCCACGGCAATGGACTCTTCAAAGCAACACCAAATCCTGAACNAGCAAGTCAAAGTCATCGCCAAGAGTCCCCTTGTTGCGCTCTTCCACGGCAATGGACTCTTCAAAGCAACACCAAATCCTGAACAGTTGTGCATCGGCGTATCGGTGAGCGACGATGAACTGCAGCTGTTGGGATTGTGAGGAAGGGGAATCTCAAGAAATTATCTAGCATTCTAGCAATAATCACGACCTATGGCCTATTCGATACCCGCATATCTCAAGGCCTTTACTTGTTGCCGACTCTTGCCCCCACTGCCAATCTTTGGAAACTGACTTTCAGGCAAAGGTCCGAGTGAAGGGTGTGGCGTTCTGGTCCAAGACCAGCAAGACCCCGGCGCACAACTGGATGGCGCGGTAGAAGGACGTCTTCCGGGGGTTGTTGCAAATCTCGTTCTCCAGCTGATGCTGATTGTTCGCATAGGCGCAGACCCAGTAGGCCGTTTGATCCGACAATTGGCGCANCCGGGGGTTGTTGCAAATCTCGTTCTCCAGCTGATGCTGATTGTTCGCATAGGCGCAGACCCAGTAGGCCGTTTGATCCGACAATTGGCGCAAAGAGGCCTGACGCTTCAGGCACGCCACGAACTTGCACACCGGCTCCAGCCACGCATGGGACACAAACCTCAACAGCTCCAAGTCAAAAAAACGCATAGTCTATATACTTGTGAAATTCAGGAAAAGCCTCATGCAGAGACATTATATGTATCCGTTGGGTTGGTCTACTGCTTGCTTGCATTGCAACGCAGAATTAAGGGCCATATCCCAATCTAATTATTGTCATGAGAGTTGGTCATATTGTGACGCACTTCCGAACATGTGTTTCCATGCCCATCAGTGTTGGTTAAATCTCGATGTGTGTTGGGTTTTGTCAACTTAGGTACCATCTCTTCTCTGAAATAGACGCGCCAAGTGCTCCAGAAGCCAAGCTGCCACAAGGGGCGTTGCATCTGAGCCGAGGTGGCCACCAGCTCTACATAGCTGCAGCCACCTCTTCCATGACCGGCCGTGGCAGGTTCAATGACCCAGNTGGCCACCAGCTCTACATAGCTGCAGCCACCTCTTCCATGACCGGCCGTGGCAGGTTCAATGACCCAGAAGTTGGCGTGATAAAGATTGAAGGCCTCGCAGAGAGATTCGGATCTGCAGTCCAGCCAACTAAGATCGGAAATGCAGCAAGCCTTCGGAATATGAAGAATTCAAACGACATAGAACTGGAACTATCAGTTGTTCTTTACGCTACTTTTCATCTTTTTACGTCGGTTCCTTGAGGCGCCACTGACACGACTCGAACGGCGCTGACATCTGGCCTCAAAAGACAAAGGCTGCCCGTACCCCAAATGGTGTGCTTCGCACCAGCTGGAGGCAATGTCTTCTACAAAGACCAACCTCGGTGCCCAGTTTGGGTCTGAGATTATGTGATATGATGTGACAAGATATGTTTGGATTCTTCAGACTCTTTTGCTCACAAGCGAACCCGGAACCAAAAAGAGAATTGCCGTGGCATCTGCCATGCTGTGTGCTGCTGTAGTCCGAGCTGCAAAGATGACAACTGTTCGATGGTGATTCCTCGCAGTTCTGTTTCTGCGATATGAATTGGAGCTCCGGAACTTAGCAATGAATAGNTAGTCCGAGCTGCAAAGATGACAACTGTTCGATGGTGATTCCTCGCAGTTCTGTTTCTGCGATATGAATTGGAGCTCCGGAACTTAGCAATGAATAGTTTGCGAGCACCTGAGAGTCAGGACGACAGTCTGGGTCTCCCCGGTTCTGAAAACTCCTTCAACCCTCCTGACCTGCGTTCTTCCAGAAGACGTGCAAATTTCGCAAGAAGTGAAGCGCAAAAGGTTTCTTTTCTATCTGCATATTGGTCAAGTTACCAGAAGGCAAAAACAAACCAACACCTCGTACCAAGGCACAAAATCGGCATTGAATTCCTGCAGCTGCTGTTTGGGTTCNAGTTACCAGAAGGCAAAAACAAACCAACACCTCGTACCAAGGCACAAAATCGGCATTGAATTCCTGCAGCTGCTGTTTGGGTTCCAACTTGTGTGGACCGCAGGACAGCAGCACATTGCCGTGCCAAGGCTCATCCAACCTGAGGCGGTTTGGGGAATGGATGTATTGGAGGACGACNCGACCCCAGAGTTTTGCCATGTTTGATCAGAAAGATAATCAATAAGAAACTTGACAGAAAATATTGCGAAACCAGAACCTAATCAAAGTCGAAGAGTTGCCATTTCTTTAATTTCTTTGATTCAGTTTCTCCTGCTGGACGCGCATCAAATCCACCTGTGCCAAGTGACACTTGCTGCAAGTACTCCAATGCCTCCTCTGCTGTGCTGCTGTCACACGTGAAGGTGCCCTTCTTTGGGACTTGAATGCGGGCCATGGCAGTGGAAGTGTTTCTGCAGCTGTGTGGGATCAAAACTTGTTCAGTGTTCCGCTAGGCGCTTGTACATGATTCAGATCTCGGTTAAGATTGTGTGGGGCCCACATCTCAATCAGAAGATCGGGGTGTCCAAAGTCATGGACGAACGACATGGTGCACATGCCATGGTAACCCATGGTAGACATTTTGTTTCGTAGCGCAACTGAAACTGGAGCCTCAAGGCTTCGGCCAACACAAAGATCCTCTTTTGAAGGGTTGCACCTTCCTGCCGGCAAGCCGGAATCCTCACCAAAGCAATATGATGAGTTGCAACATCGTCGCAAGAGCAGCCAGTCTGGGTCCCATTTTCACTGAATCAAGAGCCGCGCTTTCTGGGCCCCACTTTTGGGGAGATTGGTCACTCTGAAAGTCATCGTTTGGCACACGACTTGCCAACCTCCGGACTCGTCCACCTAGTGGGATACTTCCATTCATCTGGAGGCCGTGCCAACCCAGGGTTTCAGTTTAACTGGAGGGTACTTAGACAATAAGGTGAATTGATTGCCACTTTTGGAAGACATCCTTAGGCAACATTTCTGATATCCAAGCAATACTGTTTGACAGCTGGTTGAGAATGTCGGACATTGTCTGACACACCTGTGCAACGAAAGGTCAGACAGGAAGCTGGTCTTCCCCCTCTGACGTGGACAAGTGGTTGGTGCCTGAGGTAAAAAAAAGAAAAACACTTAAGACATATGTTTGTCCAGACATGGTGCATACTGTAAAACCCAAACGAACCTAATTAAAAAAGGAAGATCATCATAATTGAATCAATATCCATTGGGGAGCTTGCTGCTACGGTACAAGGACGGGAAGCTTTGCCCGCACCAGCCGCCAGCCAATCTCACAGGACAATAGGTAGGACGCACCTGGTTTCAAATTTCCGTGCAGGTGTCCCATGACATTATTGGCTGCATACTGGTCGTCTCACCCCATTGACCTGGTATATTTGCCTGGTTCACCCGGTATAAAAATCTGACTCCATTTCTGATTGGACACTTTTCTAAAAAAGGCAGGGATCTCTGTAGCTGGAGGATGATCGGAAAAAATGCCAACAGTGACATGGGTCCAGAACCCAGGACTAAAAATCGCAAAGTCAACCTATGGATGTAGAGCCCATGTAGAGCCCTTCTCAGCATGTTCTGACCTTTGAATATCTTTGACATTCCAAGCCTCGAGGAAGGCCAAGGCCTGCATAGGACTACCATTGTAGTACCTGCAGATGTCATGGGAGGAGCCGGACATACCCGATATCTGCAAACTCCCATGTCATGTGCAAAGTGAAAACAGTTTAACAGTGCGTAAGTCACGGCGTAAGGCCTCTGCAATTTTGGGTGTTCTGCAGGATGCAAAACATGTCATGTGAGATGAGTCATCTAGAGTTCACTTGCTACAAGAACAAAGATATGATATACCAGTACATGTCTGTGCTAGCGGGAGGAACACCGTGCCGGTATTTTTGAGGTGTGTTGTTCTTTATAACATTCACAGGTGATATCACGATAGATGATGTTCACATCAACTGGTGTACAAATGGGATAGCAGGCTACATCATGTTACATACACAAGAGATGTCACGCGACATGATGTTGCACTAAATGATGCTACATACACATTGATGGCTGAAGAAAACCTTGCAAAAAGGACATTTAAAAGGAAGACCAAACACCCAATCCAAGACCCAACTTTAAGGTCTTGTTTGGGAACATGTTCGAACAAGCACTCCTCATCAAAAACTACCATAGAAAAAGTATAATCAAGGAATCAAATTGGGCCCAAACTCACATATGAACCCGTCGTCAATCTCTCAAAACCAGATTTTTGGAGCCTAGCAGCAGGAAACTACCTCTTCATGTCGAAAAGCAGGTTGGCACGTGAATTGTAAGGATTCAAAGTTGCCTGGTTTCTGATGGTTTCTGAGTCTCAATTTCGGGTTCAATGTTCACCGATGTTCACCGTGCCGTGGGGACCTCCAACCCATGTGGCTAAAGTTTGCTGCATGATCAGAAAGGGTTGTTACGATGCAAAAAAATCATGAAAAATTGCGCAAGTTTAACGTTTTCTGTGGCAGTCTTCAATGCACAATTTTTTCAGGTGTTATTGGATTCTCAGCCACGGTTGCGATTCTCCTTCCAGGTTCTTTCAAGAATAATTGGGGGGGCAAAATGTAAACTAAACTTTTACAACCCCAACGGGCTAAGATGTGAGACAGGAAAAGGTTAGCAGATGCTGTTGCCTTGCAAGTCCAAAGATTTTTCTCATCTTTTTCACGTCATGTCTCAAACAAAGGGAAACCCTTGCACTGTTTAGATGTGCATAAATCCCATGTCATGTGTTTAAAAAATAACTAAAACTGACCCCTAAATTCCATGTCGAAACTAAATGGGCCGCAAGATCTCGTGCCATCTGCGCCTGGTATAATGTCACTAAGCCCTGGTTAATCACAGGACTTTGGGGCCACACTCCCGAATTGCAAAATGTGACCAAACTCTGAACCCCAATGAAACAATGCGAAATGCCAGTACATGTCGGACTATTGTTCCAATTGTTTCCATTTTTACGAAATTAAACACGGTTGTTTATAGACATCTTGGGAACAAGTGCCACAATCGCGTCACACCTAAGCCACGGGCTTTGCCATGAGAAGATAAGGTTTGAGGAACATAGACAGCCCGCCATTGCTGTTGAAAGACCTTGGTTCATTTCAACGCTCAAGCCGCGCAACTGAATGGTCATGAGGATGATTCCAAATTCCACATGCATGAGTATTGTTTATTTTTCTGAAGCGGAAGTCACCAAAAAGTTTTGGCGCATCATTATATGCAAAGCCAGTCCTTGTATGGCCAGGTTTGCGCATTGCGATTTCATTCCGGCCTGTAAAAACATCATTTTTTCCGAATCTTCAACATCAATGCCCGACTATACTTTCCATTGAAAACTACCCCAAACTGCCACCTGCGGCCACTTCCAGAATGGTCCACGTGAGTTTTGTCGGAACATATTTTTCAAGAAAACAACTCCGAAGACCCCGAAAACAACTCCGTTACTATCCCACGCCATTCCTGGCGCAGGATCATGAGAACAAGGGGCACGAGATGCCACGAGTTTCTCGCTGTGGGCAGCGAGGTTTTTCTCTTGGAGCCCCAATGGATTGTTTACATTTTGCATGATCTTCTCCCATATTTTACACGGCCAAGTGGCCAAGTTCCCAATGAAGTTCGAGGGTGAAGTCAGAAAAAACGTCAAAACAACATCGGAAAAGAAATTGACACCTGGGGATCTGGGGATAACTGCGGTGGGATCGCTGCTTTCTTTTTCCGGCTGGGCAGTTCCTGAAGTGGAGGAAAAATACGTGGCACAGGATGTGGCAACACTTTCAGTGAACTAACATAGCTATGGAAAATCACCATTTTTAATGGGAAAATCCACTATAAATCACCATTTTCAATAGCTATGTTAGTTTACCAGAGGGTAATGACTCAAAGGCAAGATACATGCGAAACTGCACAAATTCCGTCGAACCTCTTCTGCCCGCTTCCACAACTCAGCTGCATCCGTTGTTGAAAGGTTCCAACTCCGGCACTTGGGACATGTCCTCATCACACATAATCTAATTGAAGTAAAACGCTACGATGTTGGAACCCATTTTCGCTGCAAGAATTTTTCCTATCAACACTGCATTGGTTTGTAGCTGTAGAAGCCGGTGCTCCGTCTGGCACTCCTTGAAGTTGTCCTGCAACCAGAAGACCGCAATGAACAACCAAACAAAAACAATTATACCAGCGTTGACCCCAAACAGAAGACAGAAATATTCAGCGCCGACTTGCTGTCTGCCATGAAGCATTAGGTGCAACAAAGGCAATATTCAGAGAAAGAGCGACGGCAATTGGAAGGCAAGCAGGACACCAAGGAGGCCGCTGCACAGAGACAAAAGTGGCAGAAAAGTGGGACAAGCGGCCGGCAAGGAAAGCCGGCAAGGAAAAGCCGTCAAGGAAAAGCCGTCTGTCCCCAGGACAGCGCAAAGACAGAAGCAGAACACAATTGAGAGCAAGTGGTGGCCAAGATAAAAGGCGTTTTTCTGACGCAATTCCGGCGTAGAGAAGAAGATAAGCGGGAAACAAGTGGGAGACAAGTAGATACAAAGGACACTCGTCCATCGCAGCACAGAAAAGAAGTGGGAGGCACATGAGAAGGACAAAGGAGACAAACGCACACAAAGAAAACATGAATCCCAAGGATGTGGCTGGTTTCAAAGGAATTGCTTGGGGATTGATGCGGCCCAAAATGAAAAAATCATGCGAACCAGAGCACCCAAAGTGGAAGACAAATCTGGGAGACAGCAGTAAACTCATGCATCCCAGAGCACCCATAGTGGGAGACAAGTGTTGAAGATAAGTGTGCGAGACAAGTGTGGGAAACAAGTGTGGGAGACAAGTGGGAAACGAGTGTGGGAGACAAGTGGGAGACAAGTGTAAACTCACGCAGCCCAAAGCACCCACAGTGGGAGACAAGGGTAGGAGACAAGTGGGAGACAAGTGTAAACTCACGCAGCCCAAAGCACCCACAGTGGGAGACAAGTGTAGGAGACAAGTGGGAGACGAGGGTAAACTTATGCGGCCCAGAGCACCAAGAGTGGGAGACAAGTAAAAACCCATGCAGCCCAGAGCACCCAGAGTGGGAGACAAGTGTGGGAGACAAGTGGGAGACAAGTGTAAACTCACGCAGCCCAAAGCACCCACATTGGGAGACAAGTGTAGGAGACAAGTGGGACAAGTGTAAACTCACGCAGCCCAAAGCACCCACAGTGGGAGACAAGCGTAGGAGACAAGTGGGAGACAAGTGTAAACTCACGCGGCCCAGAGCACCCAAGAGTGGGAGACAAGTGTGGAAGATAAGTGTGGGAAACAAGTGTGGGAAACAAGTGTGGGAGACAAGTGGGAAAGGAGTGCGAGAGACAAGTGGGAGACAAGTATAAACTCATGCGGGAGAGAAGTGTGGGAGACAAGTGTAAACTCAGGCGGCCCAGAGCACCCAGAGTGGGAGACAAGTGTGGGAGGCAAGTGGGAGACAGATGGAAAATCATGCGGCCCAGAGCACCCAGAGTGGGAGACAAGTGTGGGAGACAAGTGTGGGAGACAAGTGTAAATTCATGCACCCTAGGGCACCCAGAATGGGAGACAAGTGTGGAAGATAAGTGTGGGAAACAAGTGTGGGACACAAGTGCGAGACTAGTGTGGGAGACAAGTCAGAGACAGGTGTAAACTCAGGCGGCCCAGAGCACCCAGAGTGGGAGACAAGTGTGGGAGACAAGTGTCGGAAACAAGTGAGACAAGTGTAAACTCATGCGGCTCAGAGCACCCAGAATGGGAGACAAGTGTAGGAGACAAGTGGAAGACAAGGGTAAACATGCGGCCCAGAGCAGCCAGAGTGGGAGACAAGTGTGCGAGACAAGTGGGAGACAAGAGTAAACTCATGCGGCCCAGAGCACCCAGAGTGCGAGACAAGTGTGGGACACAAGTCCCGAGCACTCAGAGTGGGAAACAAGTGGGAAACAAGAAGGAGACAAGAGTGAACTCATGCGGCCCAGAGCACCCAGAGTGGGATTCAAACGTGGGAGACAAGTGTGGGAAACAAGTGGGACAAGTGTAAACTCATGCGGCTCAGAGCACCCAGAGCGGGAGACAAGTGTAGGAGACAAGTGGAAGACAAGAGTAAACTCATGCGGCCCAGAGCACCCAGAGTGGGACAAGTGTGCGAGGCAAGTGGGAGACAAGTGTGGGAGACAAGTGTGGGAGACAAGTGGGAGACAATTGTGAACTCATGCGGGCCAAAGCACCCAGTGCGGAGACAAGTGTGCCAGACGAGTGGGAGACAAGTGTGGGAGACAAGTGGGAGACAAGAAAAACACCCATGCAGCCCAGAGAACACAGAGTGGTGTGGGAGACAAGTGGGAAACAAATGTAAACTCATGCAGCCCAGAACACCCAGAGTGGGAGACAAGTGTGGGAGACAAGTGGGAGACAAGAAAAAAAAAAACCATGCAGGGAGATAAGTGTAAACTCATGCGGCCCAGAGCACCCAGAGTGGGAGACAAGTGTAGGAGACAATTGGTACAAGAGTAAACTCATGCGGCCAGAGCACCCGGAGTGGGAGACTCGTGTCGGAGACAAGTGGGAGACAAGTGGGAGACAAGTGTAAACTCATGCGGCTCAGAGCACCCAGAGAAGGAGACAAGTGTAGGAGACATGTGGGAGCCAAATGTAAACTCACTCGGCCCAGGGCACCCAGAGTGGGAGGCAAGTGTGGGACAAGTGTAAACTCATGCGGCCCAGCACACCCAGAGTGGGGGACAAGTGTCGGAGACAAGTGGGAGACAAGTGTAAACTTATGCGGCCCAGAGCACCCACAGTGGGAGACAAGTGTAGGAGACAAGTGTGGGAGACAAGTGGGAGACAGATGGAAAATCATGCGGCCCAGAGCAGCCAGAGTGGGAGACTAGTGTGGAAGACAAGTGAGAGACAAGGGTAAACTCATGCGGCCCAGAGCACCCAGAGTGGGAGACAAGTGTGGGAGACAAGTGGGAGGCAAGTGTAAACTCATTCGGCCCAGAGTGGGAGACAAGTGTCGGAGATAAGTGTAAACTCATGCGGCCCAGAGCACCCAGAGTGGGAGACAAGCGTAGGAGAGAAGTGGTACAAGAGTAAACTCATGCGGTCCAGAGCACCCAGAGTGGTAGACAAGTGTGGGAGACAAGTGAGAGACAAGGGTAAACTCATGCGGCCCAGAGCAGCCAGAGTGAGAGACAAGTGTGGGAGACAAGTGGGCGGAAAGTGTAAACTCATTCGGCCCAGGGCTTTCAGAGTGGGAGACAAACGTGGGAGACAAGTGTGGGAGACAAGTTGGAGACAGATGGAAAATCATGCGGCCCAGAGCACCCAGAGTGGGAGACAAGTGTGGGAGACAAGTGGGAGACAAGTGTAAACTCATGCGGCCCAGGCCACCCAGGGTGGGAGACAAGTGTGGAGACAAGTGAGGGGGGAAACAAGTGTGGGAGACCAGTGGCAGACAAGAATAAACTCATGCGGCGCAGAGCACCCAGAGTGGGAGACAAGTGTAATTAGGAGACAAGTGGAAGACAAGAGTATAAACTCATGCAGCCCAAAGCACCCAGAATGGAAGACAAGTGCAGAAAACAAGTGTGGGAGACAAGTGGGAGACAAGTGTGGGAGACAAGAGGGAGGCAAGCGTCAACTCATGCAGCCCAGAGCACCCAGAGTGGGAGAGAAGTGGGAGACAAGTGGGAGACAAGAGTAAACTCATGCGGCCCAGAGCACCCAGAGTCGGAGACAAGTGTGGGAGACAAGTGTAAACCCATGCGGCCCAGAGTGCCCCGAGTGGGAGACAAGTGTGGGAGACAAGTTCAAACTCATGCGGCCCAGAGCATCCAGAGTGGGAGACATGTGGCAAACAAGTTGTATCAACTCATGCGGCCGAGAGCACCCAGAGTGGGAGACAAGTGTGGGAGACAAGTGTTGGAGACAAGTGGAAGACAAGGGTAAACTCATGCTCAGAGCACCCAGAGTGGGAGACAAATATGGGAGACAAGTGTGGGAAACAAGTGTGGGACACAAGAGCGAGACAAGTGTGGGAAACACGTGGATGACAAGTGTAAAATCATGCGGTCTAGAGCATCCAGAGTGGGAGACAAGTGGGAGACAAGTGTAAACTCATCCGGCCCAGAGCACCCAGAGTGGGAGCCAAGTGTGGGAGACAAGTGTGGGAGACAAGTGTAAACTCAGGCGGCCCAGAGCACCCAGAGTGGGAGACAAGTGTCGGAGACAAGTGGGAGACAAGTGTAAACTCATGCGTCCCGGAGCACCCAGAGTGGGAGACAAGTGTCGGAGACAGGTGGGAGACAAATTTAAACTCAGGCGGCCCAGAGCACCCCGAGTGGGAGACATGTGTTGGAGACAAGTGGGAGGCAAGTGTAAAAGTGGGAGACAAGTTTAAACTCATGCGGCCAAGGGCACCCAGAGTGGATGTCATGCGGCCCAGGGCGCCCAAGGTGGGAGACAAGTGCGGGAGACAAGCGGAAGACAAGTGCAAACTCATGAGGCCAAGGGCACCCAGAGTGGCAGACAAGTGTCGGAGACAAGTGGGAGACGAGTGTAAGCCCATGCGGCCCAGGGCACCCAAGTGCCGGAGACAAGTGGGAGACAAGTGTAAATCAGGCGGCCATAGCACCCAGAGTGGGAGATTGCTACAGACAAGTGGGAGACAAGTGTAAACTCATGCGGCCCAGAGCACCCAGAGTGGGAGACAAGTGTCGGAGACAAGTGGGAGACAAGTGAGAGACAAGTGTAAACTTAGGCGGCCCAGCGCACCCAGAGTGGGCGACAAGTGTCGGAGACAAGTGGGAGACAAGTGTAAACCCATGCGGCCCAGAGCACCTAGAGTGGGACGCAAGCCCGGAGACAGAGGCAAAATCATGCGGCCCAGGCATGCAACCCTTTGAAAGGAGTAAGAACCCCATACAGGTAAACCTGTTTGGNTGGGACGCAAGCCCGGAGACAGAGGCAAAATCATGCGGCCCAGGCATGCAACCCTTTGAAAGGAGTAAGAACCCCATACAGGTAAACCTGTTTGGGGAACTAAATACAATGATATGGTGTTTTGTTTAGTGGGGAATCCCCAAAACCATGGCTTTCAATCCTCCAATGAAAAATTCGGAAAATTGCAGACGGAACCTTTCTATCTTGGCGGACACATCATAGTCATCGCTGTTGAACCTGTTGCAAAAACGAGAGAAACATGTCCTTTTTAAACGGCACAGAATATCATTGAATGTTCGAAATGTTGTTTGAATTGGCAGTGTCTTCTGATTTTGCATGGCAACCAATGCTGAAGGAAACAATGGTTGACCCAACAGCACTGGACGGACTTTCTGGGTGTCCCATCAGATGGCCACTGTAGAATTCGCAACAAAACCCCTCCGGAAATCCGAAGTACTATAAACTAGTGACGGCAATTTGGCGATTTCACCATTGTCGAACCAAAAATACCACCAGTGTCCATTTTTCCACATCAGAAGTCCGAGGCTCAGACGTCGAACCGGTCGAATGGCAGAAGTCGAAACATTCCGCGGTTTTGTTGCGACGTAAATGTTGGGGATGGAGTTCTTTGATGTCACCACGCAACACGACTTGCCTGGCTTCTCTTGATAGACTACTTGAGAATTATCAAAAAGAACACCAGGGCCATAGTTTGCAAATTGTCACATTGAAAATTCGACAATGATTTGGTTGGTTTTGTTTCATGTCTACTTCAGTCCTTGAATGAATCCTTTGCAGCGACAAACACTTTAGCATGAGGCTGGTTGATGATTTCCAATTCACTTGTTTTATTTCCAGTTTCAGTACGCAGATTTCACAAGAACAAAGTGCCCAACATTTTCTGGTCAAATGTTCCAACATTTAATAGTTGGGACTCGGCCCCCGTGGTTTTGTTGCAACAAACTAGATGCTATCCTGATGGATCCATTGCAGATTCAAGTCCCTGGTTCCCTCTATGAGGCTAGCACCTCCATTTTGGGAATGATTATGTATATTCCCTCAGTCAGGAAAAGGTCAAAACATGCACCACTGAAACCGACTTTGGAACAGCATGTCATCCACGTCACAATTACTTTTTGGCGGCTTCGATCTGAAAAAAAATTGAACTATTTTTTTTTTTTCAGCAGTCCCAGCGGTTTTTTTTGCCGTTCTTTCATGGCCCCGCTCAAACGTGACAGCTAGGGCCCCAACCCCCAGATGCACTTTTTTGCGATGGCGCAGCGTTTCAATGCGTGCGGTAACGGGAAAGCTGAGAATAGATATCCCACTCGCCCAGTGTCAGTGCTGAAGTAGATTCGGGCTCAGCTTTGCATAGGAACAAGCTCTGCTTAGAAACGGTTGGACTTCTTTTGCTCCCCCGTTTGCTGCAAACAGGTATCATACTGTGGTGTGAAGATGTCGGTCTAAGCTTTGAATATCAGCTAGTGCCTCTTGAGTTTGCACTCTGAGTGTGGCGCCATATGTGGCACCTAACGCCGGCTCTAGGCCTAGGCATCTCAAAGCTCAATAAAGTTGCATCATCTGACACACGAATCAGCGGCTCCCGCAAGTGCGAAATCGTCGATCAATCTTGTCGCATGTGAATTGCACAGAGATCACCAGGTTTCGAACAAAATGCGATCCAGCTACAGTGAACACGATCTTAGAATGTGAGAGCAGAAACGTTTTCCGCATTTCATGCCAAAGACCTGACAGCAAAAACTGTAGCGTGATGCCAACAACTAGACCTTCTGAACGGGCCTAATGAAGAGCGATGGACGTTTCGGACTAGAAGAATCAGTAGCTAAGTAGCTCTGAACAACTTCTAACAGTCTATCGATGCTTCTGCTGTGGCTGTCAACGGGGGCACTTTGCACATGATGATGGATGAGACATAAATTGAGGATGCCAAGAACAGAGCAATCACAAGTTTCTGCACATAGAGATGTAGACTTTTCTGTTGCTCTCATTGTACACCGACATGGATGAACTTTTTGAGCATGGGGATGAAAGCCTTTGATCTCAAAGATCCCACCGTGCCTATGGTCAGCGCTTAACTTGCCACCACAAGGGGAATCCACAACAATCAAGAGCCGGTCAAGCTTGTATGCACAAGAGCCTGGTTTCTGCTTCTGGATGGCATCAAACATGTTCTCCCTTTTGCAGGCAATACCGCCCTGGGAAAGTTCAAACTATATTCAAAGATTCACATCATTCTCAAATTTCTCTGCGAAAGTCTTAGCCGTCTTAGCCACCATGCTATTAGATGGCGGTCCTGGCATTTCCAGAATCATGTTTGGCCTCAACATATTCGGTTTCAACCGCTCAGACAATGGAGGGGTGCTCATCCGAAAACATCTCTACCTAAATCAGCCAATGACCGGCCAACGACGAGGGAGGCGGAAGGTCGGAAAAATCTCTGGATATCTGCCTTTGAAGTCTGCTGTAAAGGTTGTTGAGCTGCTTTCCTTATGCCCTGTAAAAACCTGGAAAACCATGCGACATGCTTCTTGTAGCAGTACGTAGCATCATCACGAATCACTTCCGCAATCACTTTCCCGTCACTGTCGAGGAAGCCTTTAGCTTTCTCGGAGTACAATCTTCGAGAATTCGCTTCGGCGGCTTGCGCAAAGGTTCGTCATTAAATGATGTCTTTGCACCAATCTTTTGGTAGTTGACTAGCAACTTCGGGCTTCATCCCTGGGTCAGCTGTAGAATCAATGCGCTGACTATCTGCTGCAACAGCTTTCTGTCCGTCCTCCAGCTAGTTTGCATTCTCTGATTTGGACTATTTCTTTGCAGTTTTAAGATCATATTCGGGGAAGTTCGTAAAACTGGCTGAAATTCAGGGCTCCTCCTTTGGGAAGCATCCGACTGCCATCGAATGATGTCTTTGCACCAATCTTTTTGTAGTTGACTAGCAACTTTGGGCTTCATCCCTGGGTCAGCTGTAGAATCAATGAGCGGACTATCTGCTGCAACAGACTTGTGTATGTCCTCGAATCAGTTCGCATCCTCTGGTTTGGAGTGACTATTCCTTCGCAGTTTTAAAAAATCATATTCGGGGAAGCTACTGTATGTCTTGGAGGCAGCTATGCGAAGTTTGTACAACTGGCCCAAATTCAAGGCTCTGCCTTTGGGAAGCATCCTCCTGCAGAAATGGGTTGCTTGTGCAAAGGTTCGCCATTGAATGATGTCTTTGCACCAATCTTTTGGTAGTTGACTAGCAACTTCGGGCTTCATCCCTGGGTCAGCTGTAGAATCAATGAGCTGACTATCTGCTGCAACAGCTTTCTGTCCGTCCTCCAGCTAGTTTGCATTCTCTGATTTGGACTATTTCTTTGCAGTTTTAAGATCATATTCGGGGA